>JAXGGA010009419.1:0-50000 GCA_038373865.1 Uloborus plumipes
GGGGTTGTTACACCTCATAAGGGCTTTTTCCTCTGAAAATAACAAATGCATTTTCATATTTGCTACTTAAAAATAAAATTTCTGTAAAATGTAGAGTGTTTTACTTTTTCTTAACCCATTAGAACGCGCAAGGTGTTGCTTGACACCTCACAGAACTTTATAGTTATAATTTTCCAACTTGTCTTGTATAAAAATGGACCAAACGCAGTCTAGCTGAAACAATTACACCCACATCTCGGTCATGACATCTTGCGACTGCAGTTCCGTACTTATTATGGACTCTTAAGTCAGGAATAGCCAATAACTGAGTTGAAAGCAAAGATCCTCTTATTCTAGCTAAGATAGCCGAGAAACCGGAAGATAAAATTAATTTATCTTAACAGCGAGCGTCCGCAAACCATGGTGCGGTTCAACTCGAAAAGGCAATCAGGATGTCATGACCGAGTTGTGGGTCTAATTGCTTCAGTTCTGCCTTTGTCCAGGCTTATGGGCGGTAACTCACTGCATATTACCCAGCTTTTGCCTTCAATTTTCGAGTTGAATAGCACCATGGTTTGCGGATGCTCGCTGGTACGATAAATTCATTTTATCTTCCAGTTCGTTGGCTATCTTAGCTACAATAAGAGGCTCTTTGCCTCCAGCTCGGTTATTGGCTATTCCTGACTGAAGAGTACAGAATAAGGACGAAATTGTAGTCTCAGGATGTCATGACCGAGCTATGGGTCTAATTGCTTCAGTTCTGTCTTTGTCCTGGCTTATGGGCGGTAAATTATTGCATATTACCCAGCTTTTGCCTTCAATTTTCGAGTTGAATAGCACCATGGTTTGCGGATGCTCGCTGGTACGATAAATTCATTTTATCTTCCAGTTCGTTGGCTATCTTAGCTACAATAAGAGGCTCTTTGCCTCCAGCTCGGTCATTGGCTATTCCTGACTGAAGAGTACAGAATAAGGACGAAATTGTAGTCTCAGGATGTGATGACCGAGCTATGGGTCTAATTGCTTCAGTTCTGTCTTTGTCCAGGCTTATGGGCGGTAAATTATTGCATATTACCCAGCTTTTGCCTTCAATTTTCGAGTTGAATAGCACCATGGTTTGCGGATGCTCGCTGGTACGATAAATTCATTTTATCTTCCAGTTCGTTGGCTATCTTAGCTACAATAAGAGGCTCTTTGCCTTCAGCTCGGTTATTGGCTATTCCTGACTGAAGAGTCCAGAGTAAGGACGAAACTGTAGTCTCAGGATGTCATGACCGAGCTGTGAGTCTAATTGCTTCAGTTCTGCCTTAGCCCTTTCTTATGGACGGTAACTCATTGCATATTACCCAGCTTTTGCCTTCAATTTTCGAGTTGAATAGCACCATGCTTTGCGGATGCTCGCTGGTAGGATAAATTCATTTTATCTTCCAGTTCGTTGGCTATCTTAGCTACAATAAGAGGTTCTTTGCCTCCAGCTCGGTTATTGGCTATTCCTGACTAAAGAGTCCAGAGTAAGGACGAAACTGTAGTCTCAGGATGTCATGACCGAGCTGTGGGTCTAATTGCTTCAGTTCTGCCTTAGCCTTTCTTATGGACGGTAACTCATTGCATATTACCCAGCTTTTGCCTTCATTTTCGAGTTGAATAGCACCATGCTTTTGCGGATGCTCGCTGGTAGGATAAATTCATTTTATCTTCCAGTTCGTTGGCTATCTTAGCTACAATAAGAGGTTCTTTGCCTCCAGCTCGGTTATTGGCTATTCCTGACTAAAGAGTCCAGAGTAAGGACGAAACTGTAGTCTCAGGATGTCATGACCGAGCTGTTGGGTCTAATTGCTTCAGTTCTGCCTTAGCCCTTTCTTATGGACGGTAACTCATTGCATATTACCCAGCTTTGCCTTCAATTTTCGAGTGAATAGCACCATGCTTTGCGGATGCTCGCTGGTAGATAAATTCATTTTATCTTCCAGTTCGTTGGCTATCTTAGCTACAATAAGAGGTTCTTTGCCTCCAGCTCGGTTATTGGCTATTCCTGACTAAAGAGTCCAGAGTAAGGACGAAACTGTAGTCTCAGGATGTCATGACCGAGCTGTGGGTCTAATTGCTTCAGTTCTGCCTTAGCCCTTTCTTATGGACGGTAACTCATTGCATATTACCCAGCTTTTGCCTTCAATTTTCGAGTTGAATAGCACCATGCTTTGCGGATGCTCGCTGGTAGGATAAATTCATTTTATCTTCCAGTTCGTTGGCTATCTTAGCTACAATAAGAGGTTCTTTGCCTCCAGCTCGGTTATTGGCTATTCCTGACTAAAGAGTCCAGAGTAAGGACGAAACTGTAGTCTCAGGATGTCATGACCGAGCTGTGGGTCTAATTGCTTCAGTTCTGCCTTAGCCCTTTCTTATGGACGGTAACTCATTGCATATTACCCAGCTTTTGCCTTCAATTTTCGAGTTGAATAGCACCATGCTTTGCGGATGCTCGCTGGTAGGATAAATTCATTTTATCTTCCAGTTCGTTGGCTATCTTAGCTACAATAAGAGGTTCTTTGCCTCCAGCTCGGTTATTGGCTATTCCTGACTAAAGAGTCCAGAGTAAGGACGAAACTGTAGTCTCAGGATGTCATGACCGAGCTGTGGGTCTAATTGCTTCAGTTCTGCCTTAGCCCTTTCTTATGGACGGTAACTCATTGCATATTACCCAGCTTTTGCCTTCAATTTTCGAGTTGAATAGCACCATGGTTTGCGGATGCTCGCTGGTACGATAAATTCATTTTATCTTCCAGTTTGTTGGCTATCTTAGCTACAATAAGAGGTTCTTTGCCTCCAGCTCGGTTATTGGCTATTCCTAACTGAAGAGTCCAGAGTAAGGACAAAACTGTAGTCTCAGGATGTCATGACCGAGCTGTGGGTGTAATTGCTTCATTTCTGCCTTTCCTCTCGCTTATGGGCAGGAACCCATTGCATATTTCCCAGTGTAGTTGGTTTGAAGGTCCTTTGTTAATAGGGGGTATATTCACTGTGGGCATTCTTTTAGCGGTTTCTTGGAATTCCTTATCTGGGTTGGGAAGCACCCCTTGCACGTCCTCGTGTTTCTCTTATTTTCGTTGAAAATGTCGCACTATCTGACGTGCAGGTTCATTTCTGTTATGGGTTTTATCGCTTTTTCATCGGCTAATTTTGAATCAAATTTCCAAGAACATATAGCTTGAACTCATTGCTGGATTTTTAACTTAGTTTTTCTATTGCGTTAATTCTGGAAATGAAGATGTTTATTTTAGTTTTATAGAACTTATTAAACGAGGTTTTTTGTTTTTGCTATTCCCTTAATACTTATTAAAAACATAAAAGTGAGGCTCGATTTCATCTCCTTTAAAATCAGGGGAAAGTCACAATTCACTGTGTGCCTGTTTTTAAAAAAGTTACCGTTAAAAAATCCAATTTTTGAATTAATGCAGTCAAAGCTCAAAAGCTTCGCGCGGGTCAGCTAGTCTGTCATAATATGAAATATCAACTTTCTGAAAACATTGTTTGCACTTAAAAATAATGATTTTTAAGTGTACACATTTTTTTTTTTTTTTGAAAATCCAGAAGGCCTTTAGAAAGCAGATACTTCATATTCAGATACATAATGATGTTCAGATACATAATACCTTCTTTTATTTTTTAAAGGTAAAAGACTTATTAGCCGAAGTTCAAAGTCCTGGTTTTGTAGAGTAATTCAAGCTTACATGATAGGCCGCGTTAAATGTCCTAGTGCCAAAACACACACGCACTGCACTGGTAGGATTTTTTTTCAGATATAGTGGTATGCAAGAGCTATGCTGGAATAACATCCGGTAATTTTTACTAATTTGTGCCAAGTATTAGTGCTATAATCCGTAAGTGTAAGAAAAAATCATGTAAAATCTTATTTTCTTAGTTAATTTTTACTATTTATTATGTTACTCATCTAATGATGTGCATTATTTTAGCCAAATACTTCCACTTTTACCGGTTATGATAATGTTTAATAATGTTATTTTAAATGGGGCATTGCATCCCCGTTGAGTTATCCGAATTGTCTGTCTGTCAGGGTGATTCGCCTCCAAGTGACAATTTCGGTTTTTGATGATACATAGTTCATTTTATTTGTTACTACTGATAGATTCAACGCAGCATCTAGATCTACATTAGAAAAAGCATAAGCCATTATTTTCATTGTTCATGAAATTGTTCATGAAATTCAGACAAGGTGTGGCATTGATCATTTTTGATTTTCCTCATTTTTTTATATGTCAAAGTAGGTCATGAGAAATGAACATTCTGAAGTTTGCAGCCTCCCAAAAAATTTTGTTCGCTCGGTAAAAATTCCCAAAGTTTGATGTTATGCAGCGCTTTTTTGGTAAAACGGCTGAAAGACGCTTTTCAGTGCGCTGTAGTTTTTTACAGAAACGCCACCTCATGGTTATGTTTACATTTATTGATTGTACAATGTGTAGTTATGAGGACCCCATAGTTATTTGGGTTGGGGTGTGTTTCTTTCTTCAGTTAAGGGGCCGCAAAGTATGGTTTTTAGACCATTTTCGCTCGACTTTGAACTGCGTTATTTCCCCCCTAAAAGCAACCCCCAGAAATTTTTTTAACATATACTGAAAATTTATACTATGAAGAGAATATGTGGTACGAAAATTGTTTATTATTTCATTGTTTTAAAGAGAAAAAGACTTAGACATTTTTCAAATTTTCAAAATTTGCTGTTTTTTGATCGCATTTAACTCAAAACAGCAGCTCTAAGAAAAAAAGCTTTGATGGATTATGGAACCTACAGATGTGTAGAATAACGTAAAAAAGAAAGTTGCGTGGGGTCTCGTCTCGTTTTCAAGAAAATATTTTTTTTGTAGCTCATTTTAATGTTTTTTTCTCATAGAAAAATGTGTCCATCAAGTAGGTCAAATCTGCTGAAACTCTAAGTATATAGTAAAGATACATTTAAATCTGTATAAGGAAAGAGAAAAAGACTAAAAACACTTAATTTGTCAAATTGTTTTTATAATTTTTAGTTTTTTAATTGCAATTAACTCAAAAATCGTGAAATCCTGAGACTATTATTGAATGCACATTAGGGCGATTCAGAAATGTATGGAAAAAAATAAACTTTGTATTTTTGTGCGTCTTACCCTCTTATTTTGTGCCACTATATACACTGATTATTTGTGCAAAACTTTGGCAAAATATATTAATATTTAGAGGTCGCTCAAACGCCTTGAAATTTCGTGATATTGACAAAAACGTGATGGTAAATGATATCTATAGAAAAAAGTAGCCTTTGTATTTTTGTGCGTCTTACCCCCTTATTTTGTGTCACTATATACACTGATTATTTGTGCAAAATTTTGGCAAAATATATTAATATTTAGAGGTCGATCAAAAGCCTTGAAATTTCGTGATATTGACAAAAACGTGATCGTAAATGATATCTATAGAAAAAAGTAGCCTTTGTATTTTTATTCGTCTTACCGTCTTATTTAGGCCCTTTATATACACTGAATTATTCGCCCAAAATTTTAGTAAACTATATTTACATTTAGGAGTACTTCAAATTTTGTGATAGTGGCACAAATGCGAACGTAAATAATAATAATAATAATAAAGTTATTTTATTGCTTTTTTATATCTCCGAAGAAAAAAAGCGTGCAATCACAAAATGAACTATATATCTGAAAAACCAATGAAATGCAGAAAAGTATGAAAACTAATCAAATACGGAAAAAATATAAAAAACAAATTTAAATACATTAAATATATAGTAATTCGCTCATTAATTCTTGCAATACTTTTTGAGGTTACTTTTTTGCAACTTTGAAACCTTTTCTGTGTTCCTGTACCACTTGAAGAAGACACTGTCTTTGTTTTTCGTCGTTAGTGATAGTCTTAACAAATGCTTCAATAAGGGCCATGCCACGCTCCGTATTGTCGTTTACAATCCTCAGTTTCTTTGGTAGTATAAAGCCTTGTTGGTAGCTATCTTAAAGATTCGAATGCTCAGGATCAAACAGCTGATATATTTTGAGTTTCTTCTTTACACGAATCAGGACGCTAAAAATATTCCAAATCATTTCTTAGTGCTTGCACAAAAAGGGTTGCTGGGAACCCATCTCTTAGATATTCTCTCCCATTAACGATAAGAATGTGAAAGCAATTCATATGTTACGAATACCTTTTGTTTGTCCAGCTGCAAGTTTGAACTGGTTGGGAAATATCCATAACTTGAAGCCATAAAGAATCTTTAACACAGATATAACACAAGGAACCACTCCTGGGACGCGAAAACATACACCAAGAGAAGGTGCTCTGCTCAAGCAAATCGCACTAAGCTCTAGTATCTTCCTTGGACACTTCTTTTACATGGGTCATCATAAGTTAACTTTGCGCAACTTCCATTACTAGTTGCACGTTGCTCTGAATGTGCTACCAACTCCTCAACCTCATCGTTCCTCACTCCAGGTTTAAAATTAGAATGTTTTACTCTGGACTATGATTACTAAAACCGCTTAAAAAGCAGTATTGTATATCCAACGGCAGTGGATGGTTCCACGCAATTGCGTGAACATCGCATCTGACATTGCACGCAATCAAATACCCCAATTCTACTTATTTCTTGGTTTATCGGTTAAAATACCGAGAGACCAAGAGCAGAATAGATTTCGGTTGTAATACCACAGAAAACACAATGTCTAAAATATAATGGCGGAAAGCACAATATAAAAGTTGCTTCCCTAGTTTTTTTTTCCCAAGTTCAAACATGCTCCAACTTTAGTACCGGCAATGCATGTCGTATTGAAACACATACCACGTACGAGCTCAGTAAGTTCCCATTTATCTAACTGGTTATCGTACAGCAGCATTTCCGTAGCAATTCCAATGCCTGACTAACTTACTAGAACCCAGAAGTAAATCATCAATGGTTGTGGTCCTGATACTAAAACTGGTATGAAACCCGCTGATCATCCCTCATTTTCCCAATATATTTTGCATAAGTGTTTCGTTCCAGTGAACTATCAAAGGAAGTTCTAGATGTAAACGACTTTTACAAGTTAACGGCCAATTCAGAGCGAATAGTTTGCATTTACCGTTTTATGGACGTTGTCAAATCCTCCCCATTTTGACCCATACTTTGTACTGTAGCAGCTACTATCAAAGTGGCTTTCTGTCACTTATATTGGGCCCTGTCTAGAGTGGATGCTAGGTGTTTTAGCCAAATAGACTCATACACCTCAAACAACCGAAAAGAAAACAGAAAACACAGCCCGAACTTGCAGCTGCATTTTCTACCCAAACTTCAGGTAAGAGATAATGCAGCTTTGGAGCGGGGGGGGGAGGGGGTAATCGTTACAACTCACTTTGAGCTATTATTTTATTGACTAATTACTTAGTAGAGTAAACTAACGTTTTAAGTTATTCCATTTTATATGAAGAATAATATTATTTCGGGTAATGAAACATAATGGTAACATAAATAGAAGTTTTTTAATGAACGCTGAACAAATTTATAATTATAATGTTGGTCTTTTTATGTATGATTCAGTCCATAATGGGTTTAATTTGGAAATAGTGGAAATGCGAGAAATGGTTCATAATTACCATACTAAGCATCGTGATGATCTTTTACCAATTTTTGCAAAAACAAATTTATTATTCAATGGCATTAATTCCTATGGACCGAAATTCTGGAATTCTCTACCAAACAGCCTAAAATGCATAAACAGTAGAAATTTATTTAAAAAACGGTTAAAAAACATTATACTTAGCTCCACTTAAACTAATTTGTGAACACTAACTTATCCTCAATGTCTTGAGTTAGCTCTGATTTTAAGTTTTTCTTTTCTTTGTTTATATTGTTTTTTTTATATATATCTGTATATTTTTTTCTCTATTGTTTTTACTTTCTGTATATATGTTCTTATGAATTCAGATGAGTACTTTATTTCCCTATTCATTAATTTGCCCGAAATGTTGTCCCTTTTGAGTGATGGGAGCTCGTCAGGCTGTTTTTTTTTACAGCCTTTACTCCCTTTACTTAATCAGGGCTTTTTGTTTTATGATGTATATACTTGACGTTTGTTTTTTTAATTTTGTTCTTTTTTTTCTGTATTTGTGCTCTATTTATTGTTGTATTCGTCTTATGTTATGTCTATTTTTTGCTTATGTTTGTATTGCCTTGATTGAAATAAATTGAAATTGAAATTGAAATATACTCTCGAAATTGCTAATTTTCAACAGAATTCGATCGCGTTGAGCGACCTCTAAATATTATTCAATTGAGCTAAAATTTGACATACATCACATTCATGAATAGTGTAAAAAAACTGCGGGGTAAGACCAGAGAAATTCAAAAAAAATTTTTTTTGAATCACCCTAATGCACATATTACTAGCTTTGAAATATTGGAAAAAGTAAATTCGGTGAGGTATCTTCAGATGTATTCTAGTGGGAGATCACAGTGACCTCCCGAAAAATTTCATGCTGATGATTCGGCAAAGTTGGAAACAATACTGCAACATTGAACTTTTATATTTATTTATTTTTTACATTTTATGATTATTTTTTTATATTATATGATACCTACATATATGTGTAAAACGACGTACAAAATAAAGCGGCTAGGGGTCTCGTCTAGTTTCCTAGCGTTCTCCCGTAGTAAAATGTGTCCAGTATGTAGGTCAGATCTACTAAAATTTAAAATATATGATGATAATTTATATATGTGTGTATAGTAATTTTTAAGTGTATAGTAATAGTGAAAAAGAATCACAGCACTTAATTGTGTCTAAATTTTTAGAACTTTTAGCTTCATATTGCAATTCTATTAAAAAACGATAAATCGTTACTGAGGGAATTATTGAATTTACATATTACTAGATGGCAATGACTGGAAATATTCGAGAAAGTAAATACTGTGAGGTATTTTTAGAGGCTCCCCAATGGGAAGTCAAGGGAGGTCACTGTGACCTCCAGAAAAATTTCATATTCGGAAATTTTTTATGAAGATTCGGCAACTTTAGAAACAATACTGCAACATGGAAATTTTCTATTTATTTATTTATTTTTTACGTGTGGGCTTGATCGTATTTTATCATTCGGAAAAATTGGGAAATTCCTTTGGCAAATTAAGAACATCTTCTTGAAAAGTATAAGATACTCATGGGCACTGGAACTTAAATTTTTACAGAATACGATCAAGCACACGTGACAAAAATGTATCATTAAAAAATCTCAATGTTGCAATAGTTTCCAAATTTGCCGAATCGTCAGCAAAATTTTTCGATCATGAAATTTTTCGGGAAGTCACTGTGACCTCCCACTAGAATACATCTGAAGAGACCTCACCGAATTTACTCTTTCCAATATTTCAATTCTAGTAATATGTGCATTAAATAATAGTTTGAGGATTTCACGTTTTTTGAGTTAATTGCAATTAAAAAGCTAAAAATTAAAAAAAATAGACAAAATTAAGTGTTTTTAGCCTTTTTCTCTTTCCCTATACAAATTTAAATATATCATTACTATCGAATTAGAGTTTCAGCAGATTTGACCTACTTGATGGACACATTTTACTATGAGAAAAAAAGCATTAAAATGAGCTACAAAAAAAATTAATTTTTTGAAAACGAGACGAGACCCCACGCAACTTTCTTTTTTACGCTATTTTACACATCTGTAGGTTCCATAATCCATTAAAGCTTTTTTTCCCCTAGAGTTGCTGTTTTGAGTTAAATTCGATCAAAAAATCGCAAATTTTGAAAATTTGAAAAATGTCTAAGTCTTCTTCTCTTTAAAGCAATGAAATAATAAACAATTTTCGTACCACATATTCTCTTCATAATATAAATTTTCAGTATATGGTAAAAAAATTCCGGGGAGTTGCTTTTAGGGGGGAAATAACGCAGTTCAAATTCGAGCGAAAATGGTCTAAAAACCATACTTTGCGGCCCCTTAACTGAAGAAAGAAACACACCCCAACCCAAATAACTATGGGGTCCTCATAACTACACATTGTACAATCAATAAATGTAAACATAACCATGGGGTGGCGTTTCTGTAAAAAACTACAGCGCACTGAAAAGCGTCTTTCAGCCGTTTTACCAAAAAAGCGCTGCATAACATCAAACTTTGGGAATTTTTACCGAGCGAACAAAATTTTTTGGGAGTCAGCAAACTTCAGAATGGTCATTTCTCATGACCTACTTTGACATATAAAAAAATGAAGAAAATCAAAAATGGTCACTGCCAAAATTTCCCTTTTTTGTTCGATTTTCAAAATAATGGCTCTTAACATAACAGTTTTTATAAGAGTTCTCTCTTAGGTGGGGCGCGGTACCCTTACTTACTATGCTGCAAATATATGTGCATAAATGTGTTTTGCAAAAATGGATTGAGCAATTGGAATAAAACGAAATTGAATGCTGTATTGATTATTTTAATTTCCTAATATTAAAACATTGCCAAAAATATCAAGCAGTAAACAAAAGTAAAAGCACTTATCTGCAAAAAAAAAAGTAACATGGCCAATGTTTTAGTCCTAGTTGTAGAAATAAATATAACGAAATTGCTCATAGATGCGGAAATGATCTCTGTGACCGAGCTAAAAGGCGGAAGTCGTTTTATCCTGTTTTATGTCGAGATATCGTTCTGAAAATACGTATCACTTGAGCAATCTTTTTGTTTAGCGATAATAAGGACATCAAAGAGTTTACCAAGTTGGAGATTAATAAAAGATTCGCCGATCTGAAATTAGATATCCTGTTATTCTTCATTAAATAACTAATAAAAGCATTAGTTTGATTAGTAATGCGTAGCAATCCACTTATAATTCAGTCGTGAAATAAATATCAAATTAATTTCACAACAAGTAAATGTTAGTTCCTTCTTAAATTAAGTTTTACTTATGCTAAAGGATAGGTACCATATAAATATTTAATAAGTTTGATAGAATGCAGAAAATAGGGAATAGTTTACTGCATTTCTTTTTGGCCTCATAAAACCTTTAATTTGAATAATGTTAAACATAGGAATTAACAATCACTACATTAATAAAAGGCTTATATTAAACCTTAATAAAATCCACATATGATGAATTCTTGCGACAGAATTAACAGGGCAGCATAACTGGGAGAAATAGCGAAATAACACTCTTTTTTTATTCTTTCTGGCTATTTTTCCTTCAAATCAGAGAGAAAATGAAAACAGCGCGGTAGAACACATAATGCATTGTAAAATGTAACTAAATACAATAAATTACCGAGGCTTAAGTATTTTTAAAAATTTGGAAGAGAAAATTTTAATTGCATACTATTAAAAAAAGGAAATAGTGGGTGTGGCTGGTACCTCCTCCCTCAAGAGTTTTTGAGGAAATAGTTCAATAGGAAAATGCATTTTTGTTCAAAAGATCTCTACTAAGAAGCTGAACTTTCTTATTTTGTTATTTTATTTCATTATCTTTCACTCAATTTTACTCAATATTTATCTATTTAAGGCTGAGAGGTCAAAGTCTATATGAATTTTGACGTAATAGGTTGCTTTGTAAAGAACAAACTTTGTTGAAAATTGTTCTCGTTAAAGTACGCAAGTACTTTGGCGACTTTACAATCCCCGCAACGTGAGGAACACAAAAAAAATGCCCTATTTAAGGATATTTCTTCAACGATTACGAAAGGTGGTTCATTGCTCTGCAAGAGAAATCTTACCTAAAACTCAAAGACACAAACGATTTTTTTTAGCACATAACAATTGAGAATATTGTGGAGATTTGGAATGTGATCTTACTTTTTTTTTTGCTTAAAGAAATGAAAACACAAAATATGAACAGAAAGACAATTTTGCTTATTGACAAATTGACGAAAAATAGAGAATGGCTGATTACCTTAAGCTGAAGTGACTTCATAGCGAGGGAAAAGTGCAAACAATTTTGTCTTGACACCAATGAATATTAATGTACAAAATTGTTCCTTTTCAAAATTAATTTTGAAATTACTATTTGAACTCAAATGATAAGCTGTCGCACCTATAGAAAATTCTGACCTGATGAGGAACTATCTGATTCAAAAACGATATTTTTAATGCTAAAGCTACTTGCAATTCAGATCCTTGCATCCTAATAGATTAAGTATGTACAATAGGGTGGAGCGAAAAAAACAAAGCTTTTATTTTCGAATCGTAATAGTGCAGAAAAGTTGCGATTGTTGAAGACTTAAAAAAAAACAAAACAAAAACTTTTGAAATCGGATAATATCTTCCGATCCCGCAGCGAGCCTGAAATTTTGAAAAAATGAAAATTTTCATGTGTTTTCAGCGATTTTTTAAAATTTTTGTTTCAATGTTTTATTTTAATGCTCTTGGACGGAAAAGTTACGATTGGTGAAGCCTTCTGAAATTTTAAAAAATATATTGAGATCGAATAATATCTTCTGATCCAGGAGCAAGCCAGAAAAACCAAAAATTTGGAAATATTCAGCTTTTTTTGGGGGGGGAGGGGGATTAAAAATTTTAAAAAATTTTCTCGTTTT
This sequence comes from Uloborus plumipes, assembly GCA_038373865.1. Classification (NCBI taxonomy): domain Eukaryota; kingdom Metazoa; phylum Arthropoda; class Arachnida; order Araneae; family Uloboridae; genus Uloborus; species Uloborus plumipes. The sequence goes on from JAXGGA010009419.1 coordinate 12,522, forward strand.
TTTTTCTTTTTTACCCGGTACCACAGCGTAAAGAGTTTTAAAAAGGACTATATTAGTCTTAAACATTAATTTTTTTCTTGGTTTTTTAGGCATCTTCTAAACATGCAAAACTACCATTCTTTGTAACAATGAAACATTTTTAAATAATAAAAAATCAAAATATTTTCCAAAATTTCTACAATCCAGTGCAAAAACCCACTAAATAAAACACCCACATGCAAAATAAACACTAATTTTATACACTAAACTATAAACAATTTTAATACCTAACTAATTATATACAATTTCTTGACCGCCTTTTGAAGTCTGTGCCTTCTATAAACTGTTACCTAACCTAACTGACTACCCACAGAATCCTTTAACATTAATTTCATTAAAAACTAATTTTTGTTCAGTCTTTAAAATTAAACCTAGTTAGGTTAAGTAGTGTATAGAATAAGACTGCAAAAGTCAATTAAAAATTAAGAAACTAACCTTATAATGAGGTACGTATTAAAATAGTTTATCGTTTAGAGATAAAAAATATTGTTCATCTTATGAGTGAGTGTTTTGTTCAGTGGATTTTTGTACTGAAAAAGTTGAACAAATTTAATTAATAGGTATGGGTAAGAAGTTGTACGCAAATATTATGTATTCAATAGCGGTTTTGTTTTTTATTTAAAAATAATTTTGTGTATGAAAAGTTAGAAATCAACAAAATCTAAAATTTGTTTTGTCTTCTAGACTACTAAATTCATTATATTTATGGCTTTCACATCAAATGTGTTCCAAAATCATCATCGAGATGCTTTACAGTAACCTTTTAAGCACAAGTTTCTCTTCAATCGTGTTTCAAATGCTCAGTTTTCATGATAATATGTATTAATATTTTTTGCATAAATGGGGGTGTGTGGGGCAGGCCTTCGTTGCAGTGCCCTCTCCTTGTCAAATGCTTTCAATCCTTAATTTTTATTACACCTTGCCCCATTTTGCTTGGGACTGTGTTACTGTAGAAACCAACATAACCTTAAAGCAAACTTTAAGCAACTAAAAAGCAAAAAATAATACATAACATTTACATAAAATTTCTAACCAATTCCTATTAATTAAATTTGTTGAACTTTTTCAGTACCTACCTCATATGTTAGTTTCCTTATTTTTAATTGTCTTTTGCAGTCTCATTCTATACACAACCCAACCTAACTAGGTTTAATTTTAAAGAGCGAACAAAAATTAGTTTTTAATTAAATTAATGTTAAAGGATTCTGCGGGTAGTCAGTCAGGTTCGTAACAGTTTCTATTATTTGAAAATGTTTTATTGATGTAAGGAATGGTAGTTTTGCATGTTTAAAAGATACCTAAATAATCAAGAAAAAAATTAATGTTTAAGAGTAATATAGTGCTTTTTAAAATTCTTTACACTATAATACCGGGTAAAAAAGAAAAAAAAATGAGAACAGTTTTTAAAACTTTTTTTAATCCCACCCGAAAAAGCTGAAAATATCCAATTTTTTGGTTTTTCTGGCTTGTTCCTGGATCAGAAGGTATTATTCGATCTCAATATATTTTTTAAAATTTCAGAAGGCTTCACCAATCGTAACTTTTCCGTCCAAGAGTATTAAAATAAAACATTGAAACAAAAATTTTAAAAAAATCGCTAAAAATACATGAAGATTTTAATTTTTTCAAAATTTCAGGCTCGTTGCGGGATTGGAAGATATTATCCGATTTCAAAAATTTTTGTTTTGTTTTGCAAGTCTTCACCAATCGCAACTTTTCCGCACTATTACGATTCGAAAATAAAAACTTTGTTTTTTTCGCTCCACCCTAATGTACAAGAATGTGCTGGACATAATATATTGGATTATTGCAACAATTTATCCCTATATTATGGAATAAATAAATTTTATAAGAGAATTAAATTATTCTGTTCGTGGCAGAGAAAAAAAAATGTAAAGCTGAAAGTATGTATTTTATCATTTCAATAAGTCATACAATAATTATGAGATATATCCACTTATGCTTAATGTGTAAGATTAAAAGTCTATACTAGTAATTGGCTCTGTGTTTTTTAGTTAAGTATGTAAGTACAGTGAACTCTCACTTATACGCCGGCCCAAGAGAGCAACAGAAAAAGGCGCATAAGTTAGAGAGACGTATAAGTGAACAAGCCTATTTAAAGGACTAAAATGCAACATAGGTTCCAATGAGAGAATGAATAAGAATGCTTCTATAGACAAAGGACATATTACTACGGTTTGGCAATTACTGTAACGTAACTACAATAATAAAGAGAAAACAAAAATTGCAGCATACCTAATTACAAACTGTTCCCTTTAAAACGATCCATAATAGGTAATTGTCCCCCTCCGAACTCTAGTTCATGCGGCTGAGCAATAAAGGCGAAAGATTAAAGAGGAAAGTAAGAAAAAATGCTTATTTTTAAAAGAAAATAATTATATTTTTGACATTTTACGGAAAATTCGGCACATAAGTGAAATATTTATCTTTCGAGCGACGTATAAACGAATGATACCATCATTATTTTGCTATGGAATGTGCCGGGACCATTTAAAATCGTCGTATAAATGAAGCGATATATAAGGGAGAGTTCACTGTAGTAACGTGCTGTTCGTTCTTTTTTCTATTTCGAAAAATATAATCGATTATGTTTATTTATCTCTAACTGAAAATACTTTCACATTTGCAATGAAGCGTATGGAAGCGGTCATTTTGGAACGATTACGCTTAATCAATCTTCTTTTCATTCACAACAATTTGCAACACATTGAAAAAAAAGGCGCACTTTCAAATCCCCACAATATGGGTTAATGATTCTCAGATTGCACGCTATGCAGTTGATGGTAAACAGTATTAAAGATCAAAAGAAAGTCTAGTGCATTTCATTAGGACTTCAAAAGTTTGCTTTGAAAATATTTACACCAATTCTAAAGCTCCAAGTTATTACTGAGACTAACGAGTTCCGGTTTTAAAGAAATTCACTTCAAAGGAAATTGCAAAATTAGATGAGCGTTTAAGGCTGCGTTTTGAAAAAAGGAAAAAAAAAAACATTTATACATTAAACGAAAGCGGAATTCGTACAGACTTGGAAGGGGGGGGGGGAATCTGGGGTCAAAAGGAATCATTCGTTTTAGTGAGAAACAAGTGACACATAAATTAAAGCCTAAAACTTAGCACTACGTATAAAACACTTTTTGAAACAAAAAAAAAAATTGTTTTTAATGGTTATTTAAACACGTCTTTTTCATCTTTTGATTATTTTTCAAATTTTACTCTAGCCGTCGTAGGTAGCCATACTGTTTTTTTTTTTTTTTCTTTTTTTCAAAATTCACTTTTATGCCATTTAGCTTTTTATGTCAAAAAGTACTTTTTGGCGGGTGCTGAAATAAATTTGACAGCAGCATAAAAAAGTATCCGGCTACAAAAACACTACCATACATTCAAACATCTTATTTTAGACTATGTTTTTAGAAAATTTAAGTACATAGTATAACTCAACCACACACAGCATTGTGGGTTGTATTAAGATAAAACTCACGCTGAAAAAATTTTATTACAAGTTTTGAGCCATATATTAATGTATGGGTGAACCGAAAGCAATCGGATTCCTATTTTTGTTTTTTTAGATGAAGACATATTTATATCAACGTAAAATGTTTATATAAATTATGATATATTGTAAAAAAATGCAAAAATTCATGAAGACGTAAATTAGCATTAATATAAGAACACAATCAAAATACAGATGAAGAAAGGGTACGGCGTTCCAACTTCCAATGGAAATCAATTTTCAAAGAGAAATGCGAGTTAAAGAAAAAATGGTACGTTTGGGAATCATTTCTTATTATTTTCTTACTTTAGTGACACAGGAAGCCTTTTATTTTATAGATCTCATTAAAATTAAAATTAATTGCGTAAAATATAAACCTGACAAACATTTACTTAAAATTTACATTAGAAGGGGTTTAGGAAAGACAAAAAAATTCGCTGCCTTTCATTAGTCAAAAAAAAAAAAAAAAACAACTCTGTAAACACAGCAAAAAACGTTTTTATTGTCTTAGAAAACCCGATTTCAAAAAAAAAATCAAGTGTGATTTTATGCTTAATATTGGAATGTAGGAAAAACTGATTTAGTTGCCGTAATTAAAAAAAAAGAAAAAAAAAAAGAACGTTTTAGTCTTGTTTCTTTTACCAAGTAATTGAAGGGTGAGAAATGCTTCGAAAAAAATGTTTTATTACGATAGAACAATGGTATTTTTATCCTTCCTTCTTCGATTCACAGTGAAATAATGCTCGGGAGACATTTCTGTTTCAATTTTATTGACTCATATAATATACTTAAAAGAAATGAAAATTGAAATGGCACGCGAGCACCATTATTATAGTGCTCTGGAGTCTCATTTTTTATCGAAAATGTCATTCATGAGAGGATCACCAACAGGAGAATAGATGTGTATAAATATCAGTTTATTATGTGTTAGAACTTTAAAAGCATATATTTCTTACTTAATTAAACATTTTAAAACCTGAATGTAAAACAATTATAGTAGGAATATTTTATGTACTAGTTATGGTCAGGCAACCTTTAATGAATAGGCTTATTTTGCAGTCGTAGTGTCACGTTTGTAACCAGTATTTTAAAAACAATATCAGTAGAATGAAAAATGATGATAAAAGGCTCTGGATAAAAATATGATTAAGGATACAGTGGACACAAAAAATGCTTTTTTCCAATTCTTGATCTATGGGTCTAAAACTTTGTGTGCTTGTATATGTATTACATCTAAAAGCATAAAAAAATTGGTGCAAAAGCAATAAACTTTTTCTGAAACTTAAAATTTAAAATTTTTAATAAAATTTCAAAATGCTCCATGCGTCACAATTTTTGTTTTATAACTTTAAACTTCTACTTACTTTCCAATTATTAGGCATTATTGCATAAATGTATGCATGACATGCAATGTTTTATGAGATAGTTTATAAAAAAATGGCTGAAAATGAAATTTTTCAGCTGAAAAATTCATATACATTTTCATTTTCAACCATATTTTATAAGCTCTCATGAAACATTATATATTTAATGCATAGATTTATGCAATCATGCTTAGTGCCGGGACGTCAAGTCAAGTTTTTCTAAGGGGGGTCGAAATGCCCAAACACAACGCAATTTCATCGAAGAACACAAAAAACCACGCCCACTTATATATAAATACATTGATTTCTCAAAGTCAGCCCCCCCTGCCCCCCCCCCTAAATGACGGGCCTGGCTTAATGATTGGAAATTGAGTGGACATTCAAAGTTTGAAAAAAAAAAAGTTGTGACGCATGAAGCATTTTGAAATTTTGTTAGAAAAATGTTTACATTTTAAATTTCAAAAATAATTATTCAGTGTTTTTGCACCATTTTTTTAATGCTTTTAGATGTAATAAAGATACAAGCAAACAAAGTTTTAGACATATACAGGGTGTCCACTCCAATCGTGGACCAATAGCTAATTTCTAAACCGTTAGAGATAAGCATATAGTTAATTTAGGAAAAAATCTCCAAATTTCGAAAGGAATTTTGGGTCCATTCAATGTTTTTCAAAAAATCAAATTTTGAAAGAGTTACGAAATTTAAATTTTTATACAGCCCCCCAGTCCTATCAATCATATTTAGCAAAACATTCTTGACTCTGTAACGTTTAAAACTAAAAAAAAATCACTGTTCTACCACAAAAATTGACCGAGTTATGACGTTTTGAAAAATCAAGATTTTGACTTATTTCGCATACGGTCTCTTAAGCGATCTCTCGGTGACGTCAAGAAATAATGCAAAATCTTGATTTTTCAAAACGTCATAACTCGGTCAATTTTTGTGGTAGAAGAGTGATTTTTTTTTAGTTTTAAACGTTATAGTGTCAAGAATGTTTTACTAAATATGATTGATAGGACTGGGGGGCTGTATAAAAATTTAATTTTCGTAACTCTTTCAAAATTTGATTTTTTGAAAAACATTGAATGGACCCAAAATTCCTTTCGAAATTTGGAGATTTTTTCCTAAATAAACTATATGCTTATCTCTAACGGTTTAGAAATTAGCTATTGGTCCACGATTGGAATGGACACCCTGTATATATATATCAATAATTGAAAAGAAAAATTGTGTTCACTCTAGCCTTAAAAATAAATCCCGAAGTAAAGCACATTATGAAAAAATATAGATGAATTTTGAGATCTGAATTTCAAATTATGTTTTTCGAAATAAGAAACTGCGACACGTGTGTTTGTGTGCTCCTTGGTCACTACGTTCTGCATAGTGGTGCAGCGGGGCTGTTGTATACTCCGTCTCTCTGCGCCACCATGTGCTGCATTGGTCCCCTACAGGAACCGGTGAGCAGGTGTGGGTTGGTGGAGTACCAGAGCGTGATACTTTGGCAGACTGCCAATCTGAAAGAGGGACTACCCCACGTTTGATGTTCAAAAAAGAAAACATAGCTAGAACTGGGCTTGAAAATATGAGAAAGAACGATCGTTTTTTTCCCCCAAGCAAAATGCTATGTAAGATTCAAAAAGAAAAAAAAAATTCGTCCGAACTTGTGGAGTGAATAAAAATAAATATTTTCAAAAAAGTCCCAAAAAATATCTGTAATCATCCTCGTGAACCTATTTTCGTGATTATTTTTTAATGGAAAGGAGGTGTGTGTGTGTGGTCTAACTTAGGTCTCATACTTTTGCTTGACCATGTTTGTTCATTAGCAAAAAAAGTTCGGGGAAAAAAAACTAAAAATTTCATGCAATTTCCGTATTAAAGGCAGGCCCGTCATTTAGGGGAGGGCAGAGGGGGTCAATTGCCCCACTGCACTATGGTACTTCACTACTACCATTAATAGGTAAAGGGGCCAAGTATTTTTATCATGAGCAACTTCTACAGCTTTGAAACATAAATTAGTTAAAGCTGGTGATGCTTAAATGGTTCTGATTAACTTAGCACACAAATAAATTCAAGGAATGAACAGGGATTAGTTTTTAGTGTTAATTGCTTAAAATTTTATACACTTTTTTTTCATGTTTTTATTTTATATAGCATTAATATGAACAAATTCCGTTCTGGAAATATCATACGTATACTAAGAAGAACAAAATAAAAATATTAAAAAAAAGAACCGACTTTAAAATGTCTGCTAGAAATCGGTCTAAGAAGTAAAAAATAATTTTACTCTTTGAACACCAGACATACTATTTTTAAACATAGTTTTTGAAATCTGAGCAAAAGCGATAGGTAAAATGATGTTTAACAGTTTTTTGCCCACATTTTTCGGACAAATCATTCAAAATTAAGAACAAGATATTTATACTGGAACATAAATGTATGGTAATTAATGTATATTATGCAAATACTATTCAAGAACCTGAATATGTTAGAATTGATGTTGTTACATATGATTCTGTTTATTGTTTTTGAACTTCAAAAATTTTTTCAAAGAGTAGTATTGCTGGTGCTCAAGGAGTACATTTTTCTTTATTTTTGAGCACTTTTCAGCTAAAATTTTTAAATCAGTTAATTTTTCTTTTTTCAATTTTTTTTTGTAACTTAATTAAGGTGTTTTCAACCACTCTATTTTTCTTATGCTTAAAACTAAACTTGCCAATCTTTCTACTTTTTAGAATATTAAATTTTACGTAAATTATGGAAGAGATCTATTCCAAAAAATTGACTTCATAATTATTTATTAGCAAGAAAACCTTGTTTCCATTTACTCAAGAGGATATGACGAAAATAAAAAAATGATGTACTGCTTGAGGTTGATGTAGGGAGGTTAGTTTAGAGGTTTAGAGATTTTTCTGTTTAGAAGTTTTAAAACAACGATGCTAAGTTTATAGCCCGTAGATCTCAAGATATCAGTAAAATCTTAACTTGTTTCAGCATTGTTGCATTACTAGATACATTGCACAACTGACGCACAGCAATGCATAGTTATGTTGCATTGCATAGTTAACTTGATATGGTTTCTTAGAAAAACTTTGTTGTTACAGAGACTTAACAATAACAAGAATATTAAATTTAGTTTACTAATTGCAGCAAATATTTTAATAAAACAATTATCTCTTGTTCAATTGGATCAAAAGTAATAAAAATCACATGAACCTTCTTTTTAAAATTTATTTATTAATTAATATTCCGTCTCTAATGTTCACACCTCCTGAAAAAACTACATCTTCAAGTAAGATTTCACCTTTATTGGCCCGTCATTTAAGGTCTCCCCAGGCTGGGTTAAAGGGTGCAAACACAATGCAATTTATTCAGAAAACACAAAAAATCACGCCCACTTGTGTGTAAATACATCAATTTCTCAAAGCCAGAAGGGGGGGGGGGTATTGACCCCCCTCCCATACACACAAACAACTGCTTTTTTCATATTAATAGCTCATTCGTTTCATAACATAAAATTCAACTTTAAAATAATATACATAGAGATGAAACTACACGCTATGTGTTTTACGCAAATGAAAAATACTCCTTCAGCATTAACCAAGACCCTCCATTAAGATTTCTCTAGAAACGTTGATAAATGAAACCATCCCCCTAAAAGTTTCCTAGAATTTCCTAGAATTCAGTGTTCACAAAAGCAGCAGTTCTCTCTCTCTTCAGCGTGATCCATCTTCATCAAGGAGCGGCTTTTGCCTAAAACAAATCAGCCGTGTTCTGAAGCACCTTATTTGTCAATCAATTTCGAGGGAAAAGATGTGAATGGATTTCCATGCTGTTGTGGCTGAGTTATTTGGTAGCATGAATATCTAAAACACAATATATTTTGAATAGATCATGGTATAGGGTTAGAGATAGATTTTTGTGCTCTTAAATAGCTGAAGGCACTGCTTCAAACAAGTAAAAATGCAAGAAGAGGAAATATTACGAAGTAAAGATATGAATAAAAGCGTCTTGTTTATCCTGCACTTAAATACGGGTGCTAAACTCTGGCACATACTTTTCATATTTATCAAACTCTTTTGAATTGAATTTTGTGTTCTGTTAAGGGAATTTTTAGCAGCATGATTCCCACCTATTCCGGAACTCAAATATGCTATTTATTTTGAAATTGTATCAAAGAAAGTACATTATTTTTAGAAAAGCTAATTTATTTCTCCTAAAAATGTTGCACAAATAATTTTTTTTTTTTTAATAATAATTTTAGAAGATGAGCTAAGTCTCTACAAAATGATACATCAAAACTAAATAGTGATCTATTTTCAAGATAATTCACACACACTCACGCTTTAATGCCTCGTAAATATTATATACATAAACATGGACAAGTTTTATTTATTTTTAACCAATATGATTTATCTTAGAAAGTGAGATAGGTTGATCCGCAAATAATTGAGCACTGGAGCACAAAAATGTTTAAAATAAGAACAAATTAGTTAATATTCTGAATATGATTATAAAAACAAAATGTATAGCATTTCATGAAATGCTATATTACAATTTATAACTTAAGTTTTGATTTGGTTTTACGGCGGAACGCATACAAAGCCACCTAGATAGATTTAAGACAGTCGATTTCAGTATTAGCCAGCCGTAATGTTATGAGATGATTTTGAGGGACAAGTGGATAAAGGTGATATGTGACAATCTTTGAAAAACTTACTTTTTACCATGGATGAAGGTAATAAGGTAATACTTTTTTTAAAGCTTTTTCTAGAAATTAAAAAAATGTCACAGATCACCTTTATTCCCTTGCCCCTTCAATAGTGTTTGTGAGTTAACACAATTGAACACACACTAATTTGAATTCGTGTTAATCGGCGAAATTCAAATGTCACATATCACCTTTATCTACACTTGCCCCTTCATTTTTTTAATCTTAATCTGTCGTGTTTAATATAACTCTACGAGTTTAAGTAGATCATATATATTTTTTTAAGTGTATAGGGTTGGTTCCGGTAAGAGGGCCACCGGAGTAAGTGGGCTACCGTCCCTAATAGTGAAATACGCATATAGTTTTATAACTTTTTTCTCCTGATCATGTTATATTTTATCACAGTGATTGGTTTTGCAAAAATGTAGGTTTCATGGAAATTTTATTTATATCACATAACTTATGTCAAAAAATTTTCCCAAAAAAATGTTTTTTGCGAGTTTAAGCAACATTTTTTAAAGAAGTGTTTTAAGGTTAGTTTTTATTATTTTTTCTATGTTCATTATATTTTCTTGTAGAGTTTAACATGAAGTACACATTGTAATAAGAATTTTTACTCAAAGCATTATTAATAAGTGTTTAAGGGGAGGAGTCACCACTTACCCCGTAGTTTTTCCCTACTAGGGTAAGTGGGCCCCCTTACTTTGAGGTAAGTGGGTCCCCTCAGAATAATAATGATTTCAAAATGAAAAGCAGTTCTGATGATGCAATTTCTAAGAGAAAATGAAGCATAATGATGCAGACCTAGAAGGAATTGATGGTTCAACTACAAAAACTGCAAAAGCTGGTAACTATGTATTTGGGAAACTTGCATCAAAGAAAACCATAAAGTATTATGAAGTTCTAATTTTAGATTATGATACAAATGAAAAACATACTGCTAAATTTGATAGAAAGAAAATAAATAGCTACACTTTTTATTGGTTTAATGTAAGTGATGTTAGATTTATAACTGAGGATGAAATGATAATGTTTCTCCCTCAGCAATCTTCAAATAGACGCTGCCATTAAGTGTTTCCATTTTTTTTCAACCTATATATATATATATGTATTTATTTTACCAAAATTGATCTTAATCGACTCTATTATGTTTGTTCAATACTAATTTATATGTAAAAGCAAAAAATATGCCTAACGGCCTTTAATGAATTTCATAGACACAATTGTTTCGTATTCCGCTTTATAATTTTCAGTTATACACATTTAAATGAAAGTAGGGGAGAGTGGTAATTAGTGATTGCAAAACCGGTATACCGGTATACCGAATACCGGTATTTCGAGCTATTCTTCAATCTCGAAATACCGGTATTTACTGAGGCAAAATACCGGTATTTTCGGTATTAGCGAAAAAAAAAAAGAATAATTTTTGAATGAATAAGTATCTGCTCTGCTTCCCATAAAACTAGCAGTGGAGGCTTTATGTCGGAAGGATTCTAACTCACCCATCCCTTTCGGATGTTGGCCAGATCTGTATCAAGCCAGCGGATTTGGGATGGTAGATTAAGTTAATGATTGATGCACCGGACCAGATCTTATATCTGGCTCCATGCCTCATAGTCCAACAGACTGCCGAGGAAAAGTCAGAGTTCTCCCCATGCGGTTCCTCAACCAAAATGGATGCTACATCTTACCCGTTGTCATGAGGATTCTATCTTATTAACAGCGAATGCCATAATCAACTTTATGCTGCAGTCACTAAACGAGCAAGACACTCCACTGGCCAAAGAATTGTACAGTGCTTTGAAAATACGCACAGAGGAACGACATAATGAAGTGGAAGATATTTTGAGGTACATATTTGCATAATTTTAGTGAATTCAAAAAAGAAACAGAGAGAGAAGGGAAAAAAATAACGCGAGCAAATGTTGTCACATTCATCATAAATTTCTTTCAACAAGGTTTGGAAAAGTAAGCAAAAACTCTTCCTGAGCAAGAACAAATTGATGAAGATGATATTGAAGTGGAAGAAGAATCGTTTCTCCAGGAAAAGTTACAGCAAGCCATAAATAAGAAAATTGCTACAAACAGTACTAGTATAGCACCGAAAACAGATGTTTCCAAAAAGATCAGAAGAGAAATACAATTATTTGAAGACGAAGAACTTCGGGGTAAGTACTTGGAGCGCACCTATCGCACATTGTTAATAATACCTCCTACCAGCGTCGATTCCGAGCTCGTATTTTCAGCTGCTGGAACTATACATATGTACAAAAATTCGCTCCAGATTGAATGACAGTTCGACAGACGCTTTGTGTTTTTTAAGATGTTATTTTAAAAATCAGCAGTAGAAAAAGTTTTTTTTTTTTCCAATTGATATTGACACCAGGCAGAATTTTTTGTACTCTACTATACGTTTTGTTATTTTTTGTGCTGAAAAAATGATTAATTTTATCAGTGTTTTTTTTTTCTTTTTAATGTCATATATTGCTCCACTTTTTGCATTTATTATTATATGACCAAAATATTTGTTCTTCCATATTATATTTGAATAAGATAATTTATATTTTTGTGTAAATTATTGAACACTACAACAAAACAAGTATGTTTTCTTTCTTTTTTTGAAAAATTTCAAATACCGGTATTAACACCGGTATTCCGGTATTGGCGTTTTAAAAATACCGAATACCAGTATTGTGTTTTTGCTCCGGTATTGCAATCCCTAGTGGTAATGAATGGGCCATGGTGATGAATGGGCCACTAACAAAATATGAAAAAGTATTTGCATGAATTTTTTTTTGATGCCACCAATAGATGTTGCTATCATGTTCTACTAAACTCATCCAATTTTCATTCGTTTGCGCTGAGCCATTTTCAAACTAGAGTGGCATGGTCAAGAATCTGACTGAAAAGTAAGTTTTTCCCTTTTTAGTAAAACATTTCCTAGCTAAAATGTACCAAGTATTTCACTGCATACATATGTATAAGCTAGTCTTTTCATATCTATAAACTTATCTTAAGATGTATTTTGATGTTAACTAAATTCAATGTACTCAAAAAACCTAAATGTATTCCAAAAGTATAGGTGGGGCTGAATGGGCCACTATGTCATGGTAATGAATGGGCCACCTAAATATTGTTTTTCTTCTTTTTCTTTGGATTTTCGCATTAATATGAAACACAACTGACTGTCATTGATAAAGATTACTGTCGTCAAAATAGGTTTGTAGTAACTTTTAAATATAATTTGCAGATCTATATTATATTCCTATAGTACAATAGACCTCTGGTCGCAATGCATGGCTTGAAAAAGCCACCCCTCTCTCCTTCATATTATATTCCTCACAGTACAATTTTATTTTCTTTCTTGGTAACTTAAGTTAGATATTTCTTATTCCCGATGTCTAGTAAATTTAAAAAAAAAAAATTTGAATTTTGACAAGTTTGAAAATGAAGATGAAGTTTTTGAAAGTGATTTTTAATATTATTTTTGAAATATATAAAATTTGTTAAATCATAGTGTGTATTATCTGTTATTTTTTTATATACATTTGATGTTATTGATTTCTTACAATCTCATTATTTAGTCATTTTTCTGCTACAATTGGTATGCATCAGTTTTATTTTAATTGCATCAGTTTTGATGTTTATATAATTTTAAATCAGTATGATCTTGTATCATCATGTCAAGTGCAACATTTTATTTTTTCATATTCAGCAAATAAAAGATTAAATCCACATGTTTTCATTGAATTCATTTAGTGGCCCATTCATTACCTTCGATGGCCCATTCAACTCCATAGGTGGGGTTGAATGGGCCAAATTTCAGAATTTGTATTTTCTATTATAATTTATTATAGACAGGTGCTAATTCAACTTTTATGACTTTTTTAGATAGCCAGATAAGTAAAGTAACTAAAACACCAATTTAGAGTTCAAACAAAGTGTTGGAAAAAATTACAAAAATTCAAAACCAAAAAGTGGCCCATTCATTACCACTCTCCCCTAGATATCTCGTTAATGGATACATTTACAAAAAAAAATATTTCCTACTAAAATTTTATACATTTTATCAGGTAGGCCCCCCAACCCCTTTTTTAGATATTCTCTTTTAAAATATAAATAAATTAGGGGTGGCCCAGTAACACCTTCCTAGGGGGTAAGTGGGCCCCCCACGTCACTTTTTAAAGAATACGATAGTTAAAATTATTTAAAACATTTTTTTAGGAAATAATGCTGAACTTGTGTTTATTAATAATGTCGAAGATAAAATAAGTCAGCAAGTTTAAGCTGTTTTGCTTTAAAACTGTTGTATAAGGCTTCAAAAACGAACTATTCTAACTTAACTAACAGTCTGAACTACTATGACTGCTAGTTATTGTCCAAATAGTAAAAATACCATTGGACCAAACTCTCAATTAATGAACTTTTGTAAGTTTTAAAGCTTTTATCTCAACATAAAAAATAAAAAATTGTAAATATTTTTTCCTAAAGCGAGAGATAGAACTTTTATTCAGAAAAAAGTATTTCCTCAGTAATTAACTCTCTCACTTAATTTTAAAATATTATTTGTCAATCACTAATTGTAGATAATTGACTTGTAATGGTTTTCCTTGTATAAAGAACTAAGTAGGACAATTTTCAGGGCCGCGGAAAGAGTATTTCAGCATTGTCGAAACTTGGGACCCTGCTAGTGTAGATTGGCAAGGATAAAATTATGGTAGGGGTTTCATTGCTAAATATGGCATGGTTCCCGCTTGTATTATAATTGTGTGATATAGTATTGATTTTGATTTTTACTGTGAGGAAAAAATGGTCAGGCTGACATACTTCTCATTTGCTGAATGTAAGTAGTCAATTGCTAAAGAAATCTCGTTTTTAACTGCGATTGAAAATTATTTAAATGTTAGAAAATGAAACAGAAAATAGTTGTAATATTTATTTATGCTCTTATATGTATTGACACGTGAGAAAAGAATTCCATTTTTTTTTGCGACTTTGTTAAGAAAACTAAATAAAATTTGTAGGAACTAAATGTTAATTTCTAACATTTCACCCTTCCTGATAAAGTTAAATTAATTGCACTCTAAAACGTTTTTACAAGTAATCTAGTTTCTGTTTGCATACACCCTGCTTACATATGTCTTTATTATGCGATTGAAGTACGGACTAAAATTAGTGTTTTCCTCTCCCATTTATAACACGGATTTGAAGCTAAACATTTTCACTATTCTCCTTCATGTTGTAATAATCCTACACATTTCTAAATATTAAACATAGATCTACAATGAAATTGCAAAAAAATCGAAACCCATTCAGATGTATGTGAAATAACAATTTTTTACTAACTACGATGCGTAGCGAAAGAAAAAAAGTATGAGTTTTTGATCTTTTACTTTTTGAAATCTTTATAGGCCTCAAGGCTGCTTTTTTTGGCCAGATCCACATTTATTTAAACCTATTTGAAAGCATGATTTTTAAAATGAATGTTCGAAGTGGAAGAGAAAAGAAAAAAATAATAATAATTCTCCATAAAAAGTTTTCAGCTATTTTTTTTATAATTTGAACTTGCTGTTTAAGATACGCTAAATGCAAAAAATAAAAATAAACAAATTATATAACTGAAAAATATTTTTACAAGTTAAATAGCACTAAAATCAAATTTGTTTTATAAAAGTATTTTTATAGCTATCCGTACACTGTAAAAAAAAGTCCTGAAATTTCACATCAACGAGTACTGACATTTATCTTTCTAGTGCCTTCTCTTTTATTGTAAAACTGTATGGTAAAATAAAAATAATCAAACGTTGTGTCAAGTTGCGCCAAATAAAAGAAGTTTCAAGCAATGAGGATCCCATTGACCGAGAATGCTTCACACTGTAATTCACATGCACCAATTGTCTCTGTGATCGCTTGCTTTTAAAGATAATTTGTTTCTGTTCTGTACACCTCCCATTTTACAGTATTTCCCATACAATGTTCTTAATTTTTTATCAGTATAAAAACTGAATGAAAAATTAACATATGCTTTTGTTGAAAGTATAAAGGGTAGATGCTTCTGTTGAACGTATAATGCACGAATGAAACTAATAAACAAGTTTTAAACTCTTTGTAGAGTTAAACCTACAGTTTGAATTATAAATTGTTTAACCTTTTATCTTTAGTTCCTATTTCAAAACTTCAAGAATCTAGAAAAGTACTTTGAAATTTCTCTCAACAAATGCTCAGTAAGCAATGGCATATGCAATTTATCTTTACTAATTTCTTCAGTCTCGAACTTTTTATAAGTGCCTCAAGCTGTAGTCATCAATCTTGAAGCAAAGAGAGTTTTTTTCACAAAACATCATTTATCTCTAAGAGATCCTGTCATTTGTCACAAACTGATGGAAATTGGCACTATTGCAAACTGCAGTATCTAGCAGAGTCGCACTTTTATGCAAAAAAAAAGTGTTTTTACGTTCATATACAAAAAAGTTTGTTTTAACTAATAATAGTAGTTAAAAATATATATTTCATCCCTGTTACTTTTAATTAGTAGGATTTTTTCATGTGGTTTATTTATGTTTTTGCATAGTTCAGTCGAAAATAGAGGATGTATGATACTATGCTTGAAAAATAAAAATAACTATTACCAACAATTTATTATGTCATCATGTAACTTGACATCCCGCTGGACTTTGTGAAGAGAAATTTTTTTAATGAACGCATGAGGCTTAATAAAAGAAAACAATTATTTCTGGATTACAATATCCAACACTATTTTACTTATTTATTAGAGTCAGGTGGGGGAAAGTGGATCTAAAATCAAGCTTAAAAAAAACCGGCCACAAAATTACATGATTAAAATCATTTTAAGGAGGATTGTAATGTATTTTATATACATTAGATTCAAATAATTAAATATGAAGCAAAACCATTTTATTTTGTTACATCATTTTCTCTCAGTGAAACATTTAACACATCATTAATACATCCCACTTTCCCCCATGGTGGGGCTAAGTGGGTCTAGTACAGAAATTAGCGAAAATTTAAACAAAAATGTGTAAATAATGATTTTGACATAAGCATACAATGAAATTAAAATATCTTAATTTCATTTAAAGGTACAAATGAACTATTTTTTCTTATTTAACGAATACAACACTGTCATCAGTTTTATTCTTTTTTTATCATTCACAATACTGAAACATTCTAGAACAATCTGCAACTTTCTATGACGTTCGAAAACGCGCCAAATGTCTCCCAGCTTGGCGACACTTAGTGATTTTTTGCCAAATTTGCCGACAAAAATAAGTTGCCAAAGGTGATTCCAACTCTGCGATATCTTGTCAATATCTCGCCAAGCCCATTAACACCCATGTTAAACTAACGGCAAAGCAGGGAAAACAGCAAGAAAGTGAATTTTTGCATGTAAATTAACAGAGCAAAGGCCAACTTTATCAATATAATAAAAAATAAGCACATAAAATCATAAAATTAGTACCAATTCTCTAATTATGTAACGTCATAGTTTTTTTAGGAAAGTTTAGCCGTAGACCCACTTTACCCCACCTCAGAAAACCACTCATACTAAATAGTATTAAAAACTTTGTTTTTACATTTTTATGTGGACATGATCCTTAGATGTTCTACTACAAGCCTATACCAAAATTAACATCATTTGCCAATGAATTATGCTTCAAGAGGAAAGTTCATAAACAGCTAACTCTTACATATCACTAACAGCGACCATAAAAAAAACGTTTCGTAAACATTCAACTTGCTTAGATTGTTCTAAAACCAACATAAACATATTTGCTGTGATCTAAATTTGTGTCTTAAAAAAATAATTTACAAAATATTTTAATTAGAAAGAGAAAATGCGTGTCTTTTAATATAGACCCACTTTCCCCACCTGAACCTATCGTTTTACAAACAGTAACCTAAAGTTCACGATTACAGCTAACTTTCAATATGTCTATCATAAATGCTTTTATGCAAAAACAAGCTGCGGAGCTATAAGAGAAAAGCAAGATACTCAAAACTAGATGGGTTAATAGTTTTGCAAACTGACTGGTGTAGTTGTTATATAATTTAGTCTGAACTTTACTTCTCTTTCAACTTAGAAGAAAACTCATAAAAAATACACTTTAAGTTCTGAAAAATCTTCAGCATATATTACCATGCTGTCATTCGTTGGGTTGGAGAGAAGTTTGTTTCTTTAGGCTGTCGAAGTATTGAGGAAACAATTATTTTCGGCAACTTGGTAATGATAAATGAGAATCATTCCATAGTGCATATTGCGCAAATAGTTTTAACAATCTTGTAAATAAATTTGTTTATGTTTCAAAAATCTCAATCTATAATAGAGCTATTCGTTCAGAATTTTCACTGTTAGCTGCTAAGTAAGAAGCTCCTAGAGGTTAGTGGGGCGGAGGTTAAAATAAAACTTGGGAAAATAACAACATGATTTAAAAATGTGTTTTAGTGAAAAAAAACTCACGGTTTGAGTTTTTCACGTATTAGACTATCAAAACTTTAAAAAGGCGAGTTAAATGGATTTAATTCTCATTGCCTCATATACATTTGTAAGCACAGGATTTTCCTAATTTTAGAAAATGGCCAGAATAAGAAGTATATGACATTTATCAATCATATTTTGGTTTGATCATTTTGGAAAAAAAAGTTTACGAATGTTGGGTGTGTGTTAATGATTTTAACGTCAAGTAGAGTTTACGTGATAAGTTTTAAAATGCAGTTCATAACTTTTAAATGAGTATTTTTTTAATTGTTACAACTAGGGATGCACCGATAAGCAAATTGGCCGATTACCGATTACCTATTAATCGGCTGCTGATAATCGGCCGATTAATCGGCTGAGCCGATTAATGACAAGGATAATTGTTTTTCTACTACCAATTTTACCATCAATGTTTTTTTTATCTCTTATACAATTCCAAGTTTAGAAGTAGTAATTTATTTCTGGGAGAAGATATTTTTTTTTTCCATTTTTCTAGTTTTCACAAAATAATTTCAATATTTTATCAAATTTCATAGAACCAATTTTAATATTAGTGTCAATAATATTATTAACACATTGTTAGTTATGTTAATTGGAAATAAAAATTTATAAAAAAAAGGAGGGGAGGGGGAGTGTGTGGTGAACACTCCCATTTAGCAGTGCTTTTAATTTATATATTTTAGTAATTAGTAGCCATTTAATTCTTTGAAAATTAGAGGTTATCTGAAATCACTGTGCTAAGGAGAAAACTATCACCACATAAAAAATGTTGCATCATTGTCTATTTATATTTATTCAAAGTAGGAGAATTAATTTAAAAAAGACTATATCAACTGTGAGGATTATTATTACTGTTAATAATATTATTCATCATAGTTTCCAAGTGAAAGTATACTTTGAAGAATAATATTTGAAAAATATTTTACAGCCGATTAATCGGCCCGATTTTGCCGATTATCAATAATCGGCAACGTGGCCGATTATGGCCGATTAATCGGTAGTGCCGATTAATCGGTGCATCCCTAGTTACAACAAATACTTACGTTATAGTACACAGTAAATTATCGCCTTCAAGTGATGACTAAAGAAGAACTACGTGCAAAATACCGGCAGCCCAGTTATTACATACAAGAACGGCATTTTGTCCTTATTACTGACACCTCATTCCGGAATAGTCAATAACCGATCTCATTTCTTTCATGAGACAACATTTTCATGAGTCAGTGTTATGAAAATTAGTTATAGATTTTTGAGTTTTCCCATCCTGTTTTTGAATACTAGAAAAACCGTGATGACTAAGTAGGACTTATAATTTGTTATATGTATCACAGTACGATTTGACTATATTTTAAAGTATTTCATATCCCATTCGCTTTTTTTCCGAATACTAAATTAAATGAAAAAAATCTCAAGCACAGAGTTAGTAGACATAATCGATCATAGTTCGAATCAAAATTTAATTTGAAGAGACGTTAAACAAAAAGACAAAGAAAAACTTTCATACATTGCGTAAAAGTGAATTTACAGCTCTAGGCAGCAAACTGTAGTTTTTAAACTCTTGAATCCCATCAAACGTGCAAAACTATAGATACGTTGTGCGGTTGAATGTTTGGCAATCCATATCTATATATCTGTTCAAAAGAAAATTTACGAAATTGTTGAAATCTAGCATCAAAATAACTACTGGTAGTGTGATTTGTTTTCTTTGGTTGTGTCTCTAACTATAGTAACAAGTCAAGTGCTAAATGATCCGTGCTCAGAAATATATCGGTGCTTAAGACACTTCTTTGCAACACAAACTACATTATGAATTTCATAAGATTAGCAAACGCAAGTAACGAAACATATTCAAAATACTTTAAAAAACATTGCACGCAATTTATTTTAAAATAGTGCATTAAAAACTACTAAGCCTATCAATCTACGCCGCAGTACATTGTAATGAATTTTTCGAATATCGTCACACATTTTGTTTACAAGAATTATGATAAAATATTTGAAATAATTAATCAAAAAGTCAAAAAAGAAAATCATACTTTGATAAAAAATTTCAAAGCAATATAGGTACTATAAATAGCACTTAATTACATTGCAAAGGATTTACTATGTCGCAGCGCTTGTTTCAAAACTACAGATTTAAATTAGGCGCAGTACCGATATAATTAATGTTCTTGCAACTTCACCGTTTTTAACTGATGTTGAAACTCATCTTGTGTTAAGAAATTTAGCTTAAAAGTAAATTTTCGTTCTTGAGCAGTAGTAGATGTTTTCAGTCAGTGTAATTTAAAATTCAATTACAAAATATCAGTGGATGATTCTGTTTTCTTAAATTGTTTTCAAATATACAGCAGCGTGTTTGGGATACTCTCTGCAAATGATTAAAAATATTTCAGGTGTGAAATATTTTATTCGAAATTAACTTGTACAATGCGGAAAATAATTTAAAAAAAATAATATACGCTGCTTTTTTTTAATAGTATTTTCGTAAAACAAGGTTACAGCTATGAAAAAACACTTATTTTATTTGAAAGTTCCTTCCTTTTACGTAGTAAAGGAGTTATTGTGATCGCGAAGCAAAATTCACTCAAATTTCGGTCTAAATTGTGATTTTGCTCACCCCTGAATTTTCGATCACCCCCGAGTTAATTAGGATAAGTTTTCTCGCGACGTCTGCATGTGCGTATTTTATGTCGCATAACTCAAAAACTGCATGCCGTTGAAGCTTCTAGCTTGGTATATAGGCTCTGAGGGGGGTCTAGTTGAGCACCTTCCATTGAGGTTCAAATGCTTACAAGCGGGTCTTTTACCTCTTTTTTGGGGTAAATCAATGTTAATTTCAATGCAGACTGAATTGATCCGAATTGGCGCGACCACTTGGCGATATATATCCAAGCTTTTGGTCGCCAAGTGTTTGACGCCAGATTGCTGACATATTGCTCAGGTGGTGACAAATTTGGCAGAAAAAATTCTTTTTTGAATTTGGGTTCAATTTAGCGTATTGACGGTATTTCGCGAAAAATCCACTGAATGATGTTAAAATCGGCGATATTTAGAAAATTAAGCATTTTTCTGCATTGCTTAGTGGAAAACTAGTGATGAAAATGTTTGAATTGTTATCTTGCTTACTCTAAGCACTATTTTAATACTTAAGGCATCTACTAAGAAATGTACAAGTAAAAGAAAGAAGTATGGGGTCCATACAATATTTTTTTTTATTTTTAAATGCGAAGAATTTTTTTTCAATAACGTCATGTTAAAAGTTCATAGGATTTATTGATATTTAATAAACTATTACATCTGTGCTATATTTTCTGATATAGAAATTCTGACAAGTAAATTAAAATGTTAAGGTGTTTTTCATCTAATTGTAGCCTGTCCTCCGTTTCTGTTGAAATTTTGATGTACAGTAACAAGTATGCTGAAACAAAAACACCTTTCAAAGTCAACTAAAACCCTATTAGTAATTCTTATATATTTTAACGGAAAATAAAGTAGAAAAACTGTAAATTAAACTGCAACTACACTGTTAAAAATTTCGTCCACAGTTGCACCAAAAAAATGGAGCTAATTCGCTGCAACCTATATTCCGTGCTAGACTGAACCAAAATATGGTGCTTTATTTCACTCCTAAGTTTCGAGCGAAGTTGAACCGTACTCGTCGTTCCAGCTTACTCCCAAGTTTCGGGCGAAGTTGAACCAAATATCATGTTTTCCTTTCCCCTATAATTGGAGTGAGGATGAACTATTTCTCGCGGTTTTGTTTGAACCGTAACTCGGAGTGGAGTTGAACCAAGTATCATGTTTTCGTTTCCCCTATTATTGGATTCTAAATGTGCAGATAGGAATTATTTAATTAAAAAAAAAGCCATGTACATTTTTTGAAATAGGAAAATATCCATTTAATACACTTCTTGATAATTTAGAAGACTTGCATATAGTTGCAAGAAAAAATGTATTCAAGAAAATATTGCTGCTTCAATTATTCTTATGGAAATTCCTTCTTTATCTTTTAAACTTTTATGATTAAGAATACAATTGTAACATGAATAAAAGTTATCTATATTTCAAGCCAGTTTGACACTTAAAATGCATCAATAAAATAAAAGAAATAAATACCAATGAGGGTCATGAAATAGTTATCAAAGATTTTATAGTTTCTGACTTAAATAGTCAAAATATTTTAACTGATATGCTGTTATATTTTAATTATGTTCAAATTTCCTGTGCTAAATTCCCAGTCAGTTAACTTATAAGCCTGATAATTACGGGGATGCAGGATGTTTCATGTGGTGTACATTTATTTTTCGATTAATGAAATCACAGAGCAATTAATTAAACTTTTCCAACATCATAAAAACCTTTTAAATGTGTTTAAATATAATTTACAAATAATATTTGTATTCATAAGTGTTGCATATTAAAATATATTCTGCATATATAACATACTGAAAAACACTTTAATGTGTAGATTTTTTTTTAGCATTCAGAATAAGTAAACTACAATATTTTCAAAAGCAATTAAATTCTTGTCTTATTTGTAGCATATGTAATTAGATTAAATTACTACGCTAAACACAGCATCTCAGCAAGTATGAAACCAAACCTAAACTATTTATTATCTTCTTAAATCCTTTCATTTCTTGTAAATAACCCACTTGATTTTGAGGGGTCGCGTTATCGACCCGGCCGAGTACTGGGTCAGTAAAATTCTCGGAAGGGAACAGGTGTTTCGAAAATGAATCCCTCCGTAAATAACTAGCCGATGTGAAAAGTAACGAATATGTCATACAAATTATGAATGTTTCAACGATAAAGAAATTTCATACCATCTTAGTACCAACAGTAATAAAATTATAGATAATATGAAAGGAAAATAATTCCTACGATTTAAATAATAGCGCATGATTGAAAGGTACTTACTTGCTCATTCTTTTACCCAAAATAACAGAAAAAGCCATCTTTTCATGTAGATTTGAACACTAGAAAAGCTATCCTCACGACAGAATAAAATCCTGTCAATAAAAATAACATATCTAGTAAAGAAGCATCACCCCTCTTCCTATTGCTGAAAACAAAACAACAATATTGAGACGACTAACTTCATAATGGCGGCGCGGCGGACTGAATTTAAAAAGTTCTATGGCAACCCTTCTGTAGCGCTTGGCAAATAGATTCGCTAATTCATCGCTTTGCGGCGCCAACAGATAATAGGCGTTTCGTTCTTAGTAAACAAGGTGGGGATTGAGTGGAAAAACAGTACTGAAGACGATACGACAACGTACTTATCGTTGCAGTATTTCCGTCCGACCTTCGTCGTTGTCGCGTCGTCAAGTGGAAAAGCGCCCTTAAAATCAACTCATTCAATGTGATCTAACACGCTCTGCGATCGGCCGCTCGCTACTAAAGTATGGCTTAAGCCTAACGTGTCTGACTGCTAAGCTGTAATTGGCTGACGCTGAAACAGGAGATTGAACCAAACTTTAGTGCTTTATGTTTTGCGGAATTTGAACCAAAAATAGGTGCAAGTCCTCATCTTGGGACGAACGTGAAGCACAGTTGAACCAAACTATGGTGATATCAACAGTGGACTCGCAGTTTGAACCGTATTATGGTTCAACGTTGAACTGATATTTTTAACAGCGTACTGTCCCAGCTTACAAGGAACCCCTCAATTATGAATAAAGATGTAAGCATCCAGATAAAAGCCATCCAGTTTATTCAGCAGATCACTGCGTTTGAAAGACGAAAAAATATCTTAATAATTATTAATTACAAATGTATGAAATTGATGCATTTGAAAATGCAAGTTGTTTTTACCACTTATTTTCAATTCTTTGAACTATCATAAGGTCTGGCATAAATTACAATACGCAAAAGAAAATTGTTATGATTGGTGATGAAAATATTATCTTGTAACAGTAAACTTATCCTAAAGGAATTGCATCGTTTAAGTCCTATGACGACTTTCTCTATTGAATTTACTGGTTTCAACAAACGAAGAATAATTAATTTTAAAAAGTTTTGTAAAGCAATTTATTGAATGTCTCAATTAAAATAGCAAACAAGCAGAGTTTAGGAATTTCAGAGCTAAGAGCAAATTATAATTATCTTTTTAGGCAGAAAGCTAGTGCATAGCATGGGAAAAATTGTTTAGCGGAAGTTAAATTGGAGATTTTAAGAAAATAAATGAGTCAAGAGTAGTTTTAAGAATTGAAATTAAATTGCTCTTTGATTCCTAATTAAAAATAAACGAAAGAAAAGTTAGAAACAATTTGAAAATAATCCGGTATCATTTCATTTAGGAATTTAAAGAATCTGAAATAGATGCAACATACTTATTTTTAGAAAATGACTTTAAAACATTCTTTAATGAAAGGAAAAAAAATGCCTGTTTTGCAAATATTCTTTCTTAATTTTATAATTTCATCATAGCGATAAAAAACATATAAATTATCAAAATGTTTATGAAAAAAACAGTAATTTTCTATCGTATTAGATTTTATGTAGAACAATAGTTGAGTATGGCGAAAAAACAAATAATAACCAGGATAAATTGCAATGAAAGAAATAGCAAGGAACATATTAAGATACATGTATATCATTAAAAAATCGAAAGGATAAGTTGCATTTGGTTCATTGCTTATCAATGCAAGGCACTGAATGTCATAGAAATATTTCAATTATTAATATGTTTTTAATGAAAACTGCTAAATATATTTGTATTCTATCAGAAAAAAATGTTAATTTTCTTTAAGAACTCATATTAAATAATTAACACATTAGCGCAATGTAAAACAATAAAGCAAATAAAAGCCGAAACATGAAAAAACTAAAACAGAGGCGCAGTTTGGTGTCACCAACAAAAGAGTGTAGATATGGCGGGTACGAATTTCTTTTAAACATTTCACGAAAAAGCAGACATTTTGTCCTGTATATGACAGCTCTTTAAAATAATGTTTTACATGAAAAAAAATGCCAAGGTATTTCTTTTGAAATAAAACGTAGCACTGTCGCATGTAAAAGATTTAAAAAAAATCTGAATTTTCTTCGGAACGACCCACTGTTTAAAAAAAAAAAACATTAAAGAATAATTAGTAGTTGGAAAACAAAGTATTTTTACAATACTGACGAAACGTATTGCAAGTTTGAGAAAATTTTCAAGAAATAATACCAAAAAATTTTTTTTTCGAAATTATTGCGATTATTTTAAGGTGAAAATATAGACATTAAATTTAAGGAAATGATAAGTGAGAATCGGTCCATGGAAAAAATGAGTTGGGGGGGGGGAGAGACGGTGCAAAACCTTGCGAGTTTCTTACTTAAAAGAGCGATTACTGTGACTAAAAGATATAGACGTCCAAAATACATAATAATGTTCTGCTTAATTGCTTTTACTGTTTTTTCTGCCTCAGACGAACTTAAAGTTGTATCATTACTTCATTTCACTGGAGAAGAGCCTAAATAGATTCAATTTTGGGATTGCCTGAACAATTATTTTTTATACTATATTTTTATGAAATTATTGTTTTTGCTCAATGACTAAATCATATTTTGTCTTTAAATTAAATTTACGTTTTTCTTTAAAGAGTACCGTAAAATGGGATGAATTGGTACACTTTTCAGCTTTGATTGTAAAAAAAAAAAGTCGTTAACCCTTTACGCGGTCAATTATTTTACCAGAAATGCTTGCAAAAAAGGCATATTTTTTATTGTATATAATTAAGTATCATGCTTAATAGAATTAGAATATTAAGATTTTTTTTTCACTTTTAATGCTTTTACAAAATGTTTTTTCAGGTACATTCTGCATTCAGTAAAGAATGGTTAACAAGTTCTGCGAAAATTTCTCTCATTCTTACTGTGAATTTTGAAGTTTACAATTTTCTAAACAGTTGAAAAATTAAAATACTAAATAGACTCTTTCAATAATGTAAAATGCAGGAAAACCAGAAAAGGAAGGGAGAAAATATCGATGCCCGTACGCCGTACGGGCAAACAAGATGAGTCCAATTTCAGGTAGCACGTACACCGTACGGGAAAACTGCTTAAAGGGTTAAAAGATTGTTTTTTAATTTGATATTTTGGGTAAAAACTTCGGTCTTGCTTTGCTTTTGATATTCCAAGCAAAGAGAAAATATTTTTAACATTTATTATTTATATATATATATAGGAATTTATGGGTGTTCCGAATCACCCCGCTGTTCATATACACCCCAGTTTACGGTATCAGTCGACTTAAAAAGTTAGCCTTCTAACACTTTCAAAAGTTTTGCGCAATAGTGTATATTAAAAAAGTGCAAGCGGGTTCGACTGTATTTGTATTTTTAGATTACCATTTATGGGCATTTATGACATGTAGTTTTTTAAATAAAATTTTACGTCCATAAACTTCTACATGAAAATTTGAGGAAGATAGTGCATTTAGATTTTTTTCCAATGTTCACGTTTAGTAATGGAAAAACCTATCGCCGAAGTAAATGCTATCATTCGCAATAATTATACGCTAAAAATACGGTTTTCTCAACGTTTTTCAAAATAATTTTTACTATTTGTTACTCATAATCCCTCTGTAAATCAAGCTTTTTTGAAACTGCCTCGCTTAAATATTATCTTTATCAGTTCAGAAAAGAAATGATTCTACAGAAAAATGTGACTCTAGGGTATTCAAAGATGTATCTAGTTTTTCGATTTCACTGAAATCGATGTTTATAAAAATTTATATCTTACGCGGTTTTGCTATGGGAATCTAAAATTGAAAAGTATTTACTTTGCCACGTTCATTATTTAAATAGAAATTAAGAGTTTTCCATGTAAATTTCCAATCTACGTGTAAAATTTCAAGCGTGAAGTCAAACTCCGTGTGTCAGCAGATTTTTATCACGCCTCAGTTGCCGTCGAAAACACGTTTATTCATGGCTTTCAGCACAACTTTCTGCAACTTTCCTGCAGCTGCATTGTGTGAAAATTTTATTTCCATCCTAGAGCTTTTGGAAGCACTAACGAAATAAGATTTCGGAGTGATAAAAAACGAGAGAACTTATTTTAACCACTGATGCGGTACTTAAGCTTCGATGAATGTTGCGATGAATGTTGCTGAATGAAAAACGCTGAGTGTTGCGGAACCCATGTCCGCGAAAAATGCCTACACTGGCAATCATAAATGAATAATATTCATGCAAATCCTAAATACATGTCGTGAGCTCTGAAGCTGAAAAGCATTGATTAACTTTTATGGATTTTTTTTTAAGATACGATCATTTAATTTATCATTTTAAAACGACATAAAGCAACGTAGCTGTATGGAGGTCTTTAATAAAAATATTTTATTGAAGCTCAGTATTTACAAATGCATTAGTAATATAAAGAAAATAAAATTGTTTGCTGAAATAATACAGAAAATCTTTCTCAATAAGTCATTTTTATTTTTTAGTATTACTTTAAGTTGTACTTCGAGAATCCTATACACCAATGTGATATAGTTGTCAATATAGGTATGTATGCGTCTTGGACTAACAGCTGTTAAATATAGATCGTTCCAAGTTTTCAGTAGACACTATGTACTTGTGGTGGCCCTTTAAAGGTATGATTTTCAAAATTTCATTTTTTTTTTTGCTCTCACCCTCCAAGGAGGTTCCTTTTAGGGAGAAAATGAACTGCAAAAAGTTTTAGCAAAATATATTAAAATTAAGAGGTAGCTCAATGAACTTAAAGTTAAGCGAAAAAAGGCTAATCAAAAGTCGACGCTAGCATGAAAACAAGACCAAGCACTTTTTAAATCATTTTACTTTCTGCTGTCTTAAAGATAGATAGAAATTCTGTAAATGTATACATAATTAGTTTGAGTACCATAAAAAGTAGGAATAATATTGCACTGCCATAAATTATTTGGCACTTAACAGTGTTTGTTTGTGGCTGTCAGGATATTCACTTCTGTGCTCCTCAACCACTTACATTAAGAATTAGAATTGAAAACTATCTTTTGTTAATAAACCACCAAACTCTTGAGTAAGTGCTATATCACATTTAGCATAATCACTTATGACTGCCATAGATTTTTGAGCATTGATGTAAATTTAGTCTGTCCTTCCAATTAAGTGGATGGATCGACTTTGAGGAACCCATCTGGAATTCCCATCTGTTCAGACTTAATTGATCTTTTTGTCACAAAATCCTCAAACTTCTTTTCTTTGAACGTTTTCAAATTTATAGTAGCACATTTTATAGAATTATTTTGACTTTTCACATCTTCTAGCTTTCACCATATGGCGTTTCGTAGAAAGAGGCACAGTACTGTCGAATATAGCTAATGCTATTAAATCTTCAAAACCAAAGATGTTTCCCGAATTTTTGAGATGCGGCTGTTGAAATATTGATATTTATGTGTGAATAATCTAAGAGTATGCTCAGTAGTTGAATGTCATTATGGGGTGCATCCGATGCTACGGGAAAAATTGTCCAAGCCTTAAAAGATATACTCTAGCAACAATTATGCAAATGCCACGTAAACCTTTCTTTTCTCTTGCTGTGAGCTTAAGCTGCAATTTAAACATCCATATATTTGCTATAGATGACTTTTAACATTCAGCGAGCATGATGAACAGCCCTTGGTGTCAAAAATCTTACCCCCTGCGGAGAAATGCCACCAAGAAATATAATGACTAATTCAAAGCTTTCCTTATAATCCTTTTCTGTCTGTAACTTTTGCAAATGTTAATAACAAAATACAAGCATACCATCTATCAAGAACAAAACCTGAAACAACTTCATCATTTGTTCCAACTTGGAAGTTATCTGTGTTATTTAATTTCCATGGCGATTAGAATCTTTTAAAATATGGAACTTCAGGAGCAGAGCTTGACCCCATGCAACCATCAAAAACTGGTCGTTTGATTGGTTCCATAATATGATGACGACAAGAGCAATGCAGAAGTTCTCTTTGAATTTTCTGGTCAAGCAGAGAAGAAGCACTGTTATTCTGACCAGTGTTTGAGCTTCTTGTGTCAGCACACATTGCTCTCACTCTACTTGCAGTCGTGCATTGCTTCATAAACTGCAGATGCGACAGCTTCTTCAGTCCCAGATGGTAACTTAGTAACTGTAAGTAGTTTAAAAATTTGGTTTCTTGAAACTAAAATAGGCATTAGCCAAGATATCTACATTTTCTGTGCCTGTTAACTCAGGCAAAAGTTCGCCGTACCAATGAACAGTTAAAGGAAATTGTATACTGCTTTCTTCAGTCTATGAGTTTGCTCAGCTCTGTTCTCTTTTCTTATTCTTAGAATGGAAGATCTATTGATATAACTATCTTCAATTTGGCGACATAGACTCCTTGCAGTTTCTGCAATAAAATATACTGCATTACGATGTGATACCTTTGTATGATCAAGTACAGAGGACAATGGTAGTGTCGGGACACTAAATCGTTCTCTATTGGAAGTTTTTGAGCACAAAGATCTGCTTGTGATTTATTATTTTTTTCATTGTCATAGATTTCATCTGTATCATCATCATCCGAAGAAGAAGGTGGTAATGCAACCATTACTTCATTCCATCTTCGTACTTTTTCTTTCTGGAATCTATTCTTCTATCATTTTTCAGGGATCTGATTTTCATTGTTACAATTTAATTTCGTCTTACTAGTCTTTATTTCTAGTTCAAAAAGTATGCTTATTTTTATTTCAAAATATAGCACATTCCATCGGAAACAAAATATTTATAACTATTACTTTCCCTGGAAGAGACCAATCACATGCAAACAAAGCAAACAAAGAACTTAGAAGTACAGTTACAATTAAGACAGCTCATTGTGTTGCATTAGCATATACAAAATTAAACTGAGGTTGAGTCATACACATTTTTGCATGTGATATTTTCGCTACAGAGGAGATCAATCTCGCGCAGCTTTACCTTTGTTTTTTTGTCTTTTACTTGAAATTTGAGAAAACTATGTTTTCTATTATAAATAAATAAATTTATAAATACAATATAAATGTATATATAAATAATATATAAACATATAAATATATAAATTGAAGAAACCGTAGAATTGAGTGAAAGTTAACTTTTTGGTAAAAGTTCAGTGCCATTGAGCTACCTCTAAATATTGTTTAAATGAGTTAAAATTTTAGGTAAAACATTTTTTCCCCAAATGAAACCAGATTAAGGGGTGAGACCGCAATATTTTTGACCTTCGAAAATAAGGACCACCCTAATGTACATTGTACATACATTTGTATATTATTTTTGCATAAGAGCCAATATTTAGAAAAGTGCCAATTTGAAGTTGGAGTTTTCTGAAAAAAAAATTTTTTTGCAGAAAAAAACTAATAATGCATTTTAGGTCTAAATTGGGTCTAAAGGCAAGAAAATAAAAGGGGGAGGTCAAGGAAGTTATTTACCCCCTCCTTAGATTACTCAGTTTTAAGCCGTTACAGATCTGATGAATGTTACAGATCTGATGTTAATATGAGTTACATATTTGAGTTTATGCTTTCAGTCTTCGTTAACATCTCTAAAAATGATATCATTTCCTTGCATTTTTAACATAAAATTAAGATAATTATATTAAAATATATATATTAGCTAAAAATCAAATTTCATTATAAAAAAGCATGTCTTGAAAATAAAAATGAGCGATAAGGTTTTTAGATAAAATAAATTATGAAATTACCAAATCCAAGCTAATAAAACATTTGTTCTGTTTTGAAACAACACACAACTTCAACTTTTTCAACACACAACTCTGCTGCTTGCTTTTCTTTTGCAGGAAATTTAATTTCTTGATCAGAAATTCAAATTTAGCGTGCTAGTTATTATCTAGTTATTTAGCGAAGTTATGAGAAATTGAAGCACAAAAAAAAATAAATAAATAAATAAATAAATAAAATAATAAGAATAATTAATTAACTTAATTTCTGCAGTGTCAATTTTTCTTATTTTACTAACTTCTATTGTTAGGTCTTTTTTTTTTTTTTTTTTTTTTTGTCGTGTACCAGCCAGGCTGGCAATTTGGGATGCGCTGCTTCACTTTTCCAACTGTACCGTTATTTGGTGTGAAGTCCGACTTCCACAGTACACGCATGCCATAGGGAACCGTTTATAGGGTAGGCACTAGGCAACCTTTCACACAACACATTCACACACAGAAAGGGCAGGGACAGGAGAGAGAAAGCACATCCATGCCCAAGCCGGGACTCGAACCCGGGGCCACACCATCCATGGCAGACTACTCTGACCACTAGACAAGGTGGCTGGCATTGTTAGGTCATACAAACCACAAATGAAGCAATTGTACTAGAACTCATTGCTTTTCATTTTTTAAGAACGAAAATATTCAATATATATGGCTAAAACCTATGATTTTTGCTTTTTATAATTCTGAAACGTGTGAGTTAGTTCTGTAACATATTCGCTGTTTTTCAATGTTACCGCTCTGACTGTTACCGATCTGAAAAACTGACAAAGATTTTTTTTTTATTTCCGAGTCGATCGCACTAAACCAAAATCAAACACGTGGTTTTTTCACTTGTAATAAAGGACTATACTTATATATAAAATAATTTTTAAAATAATAAAAACTGCGCATTTTAGAGCGTGTTACCGATCTGATGACTTAAATGACACACATTTTATAAAATCACTTTAAAAAATCTTACCTACAATTTTAGGTGCAGAAATGCAAATTTTTAATTACGATTCGATAAAACATCCCACCAGGTACTCAGTATCACGTGGTATAGGTGCAGGAAATGATTTTGGGAGCCTAAACATAGATCGGAAGTTATTGTTACCACTCTGACGGCGGAACTTGGGACACGCTTATTTCGCATCGGCTAGAAAATCAGAAATCGATTAAAACAAAAATGAAGTAAAATATTAACAAAGGGGTAAAAATAGAATCGTTTTTTGTGCAAGTGCGTTTTTTGGGAAGTTAGAAAGTGCGCATGACCTGTTTGCATGCTAAGCTTTGCTACTGGGGACACGTTACCGATCTGATTTTTGATGTATAAAAACAATATTTTCTGAAGAAAAAAAAATTTTTTTTTCTGATGTTATTAGATGAAACGAAAGCAGAACCTTATCTTCTTTCTGGGGACTATTATTTTTTAACTAGTTTTTGAAATACTAGTGAAAATTCACTTGGGACTCAAATTGGCACTTTTCTAAATATTAGCTCATAAACAGTTTTTTAGCTCTTGAAATATAATAGATAGCACGTATACACACAAAATGAGTTAAAATAAACGATACAAGAGATATAATGGAAGGCAACCGATCAAACTTGACTCATTGGACCTATGGGAGCTTGAACAGTTAGAAAAATGCAGCATGTTTTTTTTTTTCTTTTTCCTTTTTTTTTTCTTTTTTTAAAACTAGTCTTAAAACAAAGACGCTTTATGTGGACATGAAACGATGCTCTGGATCAAACAGTAAATCTTTTCTGGTGATATAAATTAATTTTTAATGTTTACGTGATATTTTTCAAAAGCGTTTTCTTATTTAAGCAAATGATAAATCTTAAAATCAGTCATTAAAGTAGTTTCTTTAGTTTTTATAAAAGAAAATTAAAATCTATTGTTGCTTAACCATTTCGAACAGATACATCATAATCTGAAAGACATTTCCCAAGTTACTCACCTATGAGCATAGGTGCGCAAACAGATACTGCTTGTGTATTATCAATGTATTATCAAGCAGGTATAAAGCATACTCAAAAGATTTAATAAAAATTGTTTATAGTGATTCCTTCTGTATATATTAAATCAGTTAGAAAAAAATGTTATGCATGTTTTTCTATCTTACGGATCTGATGATGTTACGTCAGAAATGAATTTACCTATCCCGAACCGTAATACGTGTACAGTTTGTTTGTATCCATGCGTATTAAATCTTGAAACTTCTTGCTAAACTAGAAAAAAAAACTAGATAAATTTTATTTTAAAGGGTCAGAATTACATAAAAATAAAGGAAACCCTGTATAAAAGACTTAAATAGTTTAATGAAGTGAAGTATATTAAAGTAAAGCATAACAATATAACAATACCATCCTCTTTTCTCTTACTTTTATTGCATTTCTTTGGCTCGGTAAATCCAAAATGTCAAGCAGTCAAACTCTTTCCAGGAATTGCGTTTGTGTGCGTCTAGTTCTATAAAATACCGCTTTTACCGTTTGCTATTTAAGAAAACTCAATTTTAGTATCGTTTTCTATTTTCACTTTGTTTCATCATCTATCAGTTTTTAGAATTAGATTAGATATGAGGCTAAAAATATATCTTTTGAACAAAATAGTCCTTAAAAGTATGTGTAGGTTCAAAAGACATATTTTACAAATAATATAAATTTGTGTAGTCTTTAAAAATGCGATTGATTATTTCAAAATGTAAAATAAGTGTTATATTGTTTTTTTTTTAATTCATACTTCTTAAAGTGCAAATTACATTGCACAATTTTTACAGCAACATAAATATTAATTTTTTTGTTAATGATACCTGTGCGTTTTATTGTATTTTTAGCTTATTTTCCCGTGAAAAAATAAAAAATTAGTAAATAATTACGCCACTAAGTAATGTTTTATTTATTTTTTTTCTCATTTTATTCGCCAAATCTATGCGCACCCCTCCCTCCTAACCCACCACTCCTCGTGTTAACAATGGATCGTAAGGCGTTGTACCTTCCACCTAGAAAGAATGAGTTCCAAATAAATTTCTTATGTTAATAATTTATTAAAATGTACTTATATTTTTGCAAATAGTTTAAAAGGTTTTCCACAAAACCTCTAAATTTGGCTGCTTTTCCATTGTATAACCATTGTTCATACATATTTTGTTAATTTATTTATTTACTTTTACTTTCTTCGGTTCAAAGTTTTATATACGTAAAAGTGCCTGTTTTGCTCCTTTAGTTAATGGTGGAGTTTCTTCTTTTTTTGTTTACTTTTGTGTAGAAATATTTTCAAAATGTAAAGAAAATCTGAATATAAATTTCAAAGCTGTAAAACAGAACTATGTTTGCCTCGTCGGGGAAAACAAACTAAATACCATCATAAAATGACTCATTTTACTGCTTTCTATGAAAGTATTTTTAGCAAAGAAAACGCAACGCAAGAAGTCATTATCCACTAGGGAGTACTAAACCAAACTGTGTCTTCAGGCAACTAAAGTGAAATGGAATTGGTTGAACATTAAAAACATCTTATCATAAATTTCTAAAGTTTGCTATTTCAGCTATTTCTGCGAAATTTGGCCTTGAGAAAGCTGTCATATTTTAAAGTTGCAGAATTCCTGTTTGCATTCCGAACAAAGCCACCTATTATATATTAAAGCAAAATTGTGATAGTCAAGATATTTCAATTTTATTTTTTAACTAAAGAAAAGATCCAGTATGAGAAAGATATAAGCTTACTTCTTCTACGTGGCATTAGTAACAACTCTACAACCGTATTTTTATAAACCATAATTTCAACGCCCCCCACCAGTAATTATCAGATTTCAGTAAAAGTACTGAAACAAAGTTTCACACCAAATTAAAAATCCTTTGTTATATACACAGTCCAGTCACACTAATGTGACCATCACGTACTTTTGACGTCGACGTTAAATAACCAATCATAAAAGGCACTTGGTAGCATAGTGCGGTTGAAGGTATATAAAGCGTGTGTATGAGCTTTGGAAAACATTTCTATCGTTTGCGTAACGCAAAAATGAAGCGATTTATCCGACGTACAAAAGGGCGTGATAATTGACTTTCGAGTCAAGGGTGGAAGCATTTCCAAAATGGTTGACTTTTTGAGCTGTTCGCTTGCCGGCGTGTTAAAAGCGTACCGTGCATGACAAAATCTGACTGTTAAAAATCAGTGACGTGGCCAATGTGGTGCACCAGGAGCCATAGATGACAGAGGTGAATGACGGCTGCGGAGATGCATTTGGGTTAATAGACGGGGTACCGTTGAGCAACTGACCCCCCAGATGAACCAAGAGGCTACCAACATCGACTCCCATCCAAGTTTTTTGCGAAAGTTGCTGATTCTAGGCTCCTGAAGCAGAAGCCTGGCTCATGCACCTATGCTGACTACGGTCTATCGACGACGAACCCTGGAATTTGCACGCCGGTACCGCAGCTGGACGTCCATTAAGTGTCGACAGGTAGCATTTACTGATAAATCACGTTTATGCTCCATCGGACAGACGGATGTTGGCTTAGAAGGCGTGAAATCTCTGGAAGCAAACACCTTGCAACCATTGGCGGAACAGTTCAAGCTCGAGGCAGGATTATTATGGTCTTGGGAATGTTTTCCTGGGGTTCTATGGGTTCACACATCATTGAAGAAGGCACGATTTAACAATACAAGTACGCATTTGACCTTGCGGACCATGCCCAGCGCTATATAAATATTGTTTATCCTCAGGATGATGGCATCTACCAGCAGGACAATGCGAACTGCCATACAGTTGCCAGTGAACATGCATGGTTCGAGAGCAACAGCAAAAGTTTATCATTCTTCCAGGGTCAGCAAACTCACCTGCCTTAAGCCCAATCGAGAATCTGTGAGACCATCTCGATTAGGTTATTCACGTCATGGATCCTCAGCAGCGTAATCTAGCGCAGCTGACCACGCAATTGAAGTCAGCATGGCTCCACATACCAGTGAACTTATTCAGGTACCTAATTGACTCTCTTCTTGAACGTCTCGCAGCAGTCCTTTCTGAGAAAGATGGTTATTCTGGCTTTTGACAGGTGGTCACATTAATGTGACTGGACTGTGTATTTGTGATCACCGATTAGCCTCTAACTGATAACAAATTAAAAATGAATAGAATGTCATTGAAATATGATGTTCCTTTTTTGTTAACACTAAATTCATAACTAAATGCCACTGATTATAGCTGCTATAAAACTAGTATGGTGGATTTTCGATTTGTAAGCAACTAAATGTATAGACTCGTAGGTTGTGCCAATCAACTAAAATATTTCTCTGTTAGTTTTTCTGCTTCTTAATAAAATGTCTCTGAAACAAATCTCCAAATTCGATAATGTTCTAGAAAATTTTATTAACATTGAAACCAATACATGTTTTCTAAATTAGAAATGAGTCAATATTATTCTTTTAGCATTTGTTCCATTAACTTTTTAATTACATTTATTTGGTAGCGTCAAATTACTATTTAACGTCCAATTCTATAATAGTATTTCGTTAATTTGGGGAATGTGTTTAACCCCGGCATACAAACATGAGGAAAACATCCTGCATTAAAGAACAATGCGTACCGTAAAATGGTGTGAATCGGAACACTTTTCAGCTTTGATTGTAAAAAAAGTAGTTAAAAGATTTGTTTTTAGTTTGATTTTTTGGGTAAAAACTTCGGTCTTGCTTTGCTTTTGATAATCCAAGCAAAGACAAAACTTTTGGAACAGTTATTTTATATATATATATATATATATATATATATATATATATATATATATATACTAGTTGACCCGGCAAACGTTGTTTTGCCATATAAATAATTTCCTAGTAATTTCTAGTGTAGACAAAAAAAAATTACTTATTGTAAGTATGTATGTATTTATGGTAGAACGTGTATATTGTATGTATGTAAGAATGTGATATATGCGTGAAATAAGCATGGAGAGCTGTGAACGATGATGGAATATAAAAATAACAAAAGGCAAACAATATTTAAGTTATTATAATTTATTCCTTAAAATTATATATCATTAATTAAACAATTACGACAGTAACACTATTAAACAATATGCTATAGCGTGAACAATATTTTTTTGTTAGTCCATCTTTAGCTAACACAAACAAACTGGGTGGTTTACCCACTCGAGAGCATGCCACGTATAATTGTCCGTGTGAAAAACATGGTGTTCTCAAATCTAAGCCACACACAGACATCGTTTGGCCTTGGGATTT
Source organism: Uloborus plumipes (assembly GCA_038373865.1). NCBI lineage: Eukaryota > Metazoa > Arthropoda > Arachnida > Araneae > Uloboridae > Uloborus > Uloborus plumipes. Next base: position 49,559 of record JAXGGA010009419.1, read on the forward strand.
GTTGATAGTCATTGCAAATGCCAATCTAATCGGAAGCTGAATACGTTTGAATTGAATTGGCACATCTGTAGGTATAATAGGAATCCGTGGTATGAGTATATTTTCACCTCTGAACTTGCCATTTAAAATCCTGGCTTCGATCACGTTTTTCATTAATTTTTGAATGACTAATCGCGTACCGTTGCACAGCCGGGGCGGGTTCAAATTACGAAGCAAGATAATTGGAGATCCAACCTTTATTTTTTAAAAATTTGTGTCACTTTAATGGTCGTTCATACCCCCCCCCCCCTCTCGCAGTGAAAAAAAACTTTACACAGCAGATTTTGCCTAATAACTCAACACTCATGGTGTTTGATACATTTTATTTGTTTGTAATGATGTTTTTTGGTCACAACCAATATGAAAATCACAAAAAATAGTTACTTTAATTTTTAACATATAT
>JAXGGA010009420.1:0-35000 GCA_038373865.1 Uloborus plumipes
CAAAAAACGGGAGTCTCCCGTGAAAAACAGGAGCTTGGCAGGTCTGCAATAGCCTTCCTAACACTATTCCTATTCAGACTTACGAGTTATTTTGCCCTGATACTAGGGTGTATCAGAACCTTTTCTAGCAAGAAGATGATCAGCCATTTCATTACCTTCCACACCTGAGTGCCATGATGCTGAAGCATCATGAGGGAAGCCGTAAGCGTTCGGCTAACGTAGCTCAGTTTCTTATCAGTTGTTTAAATTTGACCAATTGTGTCCCTGATTTGGCACCTGCATCGATGGATATGGATTCCTAGAACAGGAGCGCCCCCCGCCCCCTCTTAAATCTGAATGGAGTTCCTGGAATGAAGTGCGGCCGAAGCGGAAATATCACACTTGCAACCTGCAATGTAGAAATCGCTCTCATCGAACAACGGCAATCTGATTTTTTGAAATAAGGGCAGAGTAAAAATAAGGACTTTCAAGGACTTGAGACTTTAAAATAAGGACTTTTAAGCACTTTTAAGGCTAAATAAAAAAATAAGGACTTATAAGGACTTTCAAGGACCCGTACGAACCCTGCTTTAGCCAGAGCAACGGTACAATTGTTGTACGAACAAAAACTGTTATCTTTTCCCCACATGTCCATGGGACCCACATAAAGGGTTCAAGATGCCGTTGAAAAGGAATAAAAATGGAGAGAGTGAAGTCTTCAATTCTTGAAACAAAGATCTCAAGTCACGTGACATATTTTAATGTTAAGTATTGGAAGAAATCAGGTTCCTTTCACTTTTTTTTACACAAAACCCATCTCGCATTCGCCGATGCTGTACCATGTGACTTGGAATCTTTGTCTCGGCTTTTTTTAAGCCAATGATTAGATTTGCTCCCTCCATTCAGAAATATCTGCTCAAAGTGTAGAACCTAACTCTTAATGCTAAGAGATGGGGCAAGGTGGAGAAAAAAAAACTACTTTTCGTCGGTACAACAGTTGCACTGCCGTTGGCTAAAGGTTAAATCATACCTGCATTTCTGCATAGGTTGGAAAATAAAATGAGATCTTGGAAGTGATATTGCTCCCTCTCAGTGTGCCATGCAGTGGAACTTCTGTTATATAATTAGTTACAGATGAGATACTATTGAATTGGTTTTAATTATTAATATCAACTTATTTATTCAACATTATGTATTTTCTTCCATGTTAGTATTCTTTAAATACTTTTTTAAAATCTCTTCATTTGTGACTTTTATAATAGGTATCGTGGTCCTTCAATCTTGCTGTATCGGGTGAAGCTCCGAAGTTTTTCTTAAATGCTTTACTTGACAAGACATCTACCGCTAGCTACTTGCAACTAAGCATTTGTTCACAGTAAGTTTTTCGCAATGCAAATTTTATTGATTGAACTTTTTACTTGGATTCATTAGACGGTAAAGTTGCGTGAATCAAAGTGTAGAATTGTTATTTTAATTTGAAAGCTATAGTTAATTTTGCACAATTTGAGAACATAGAGTAGAGTGGACCCCGCTTTATGTGATCACTGTTAACCCTTTAACTGTCATGCCCAAGATAGTCTCGGGCACAGCTGGTTTTCGAAAATGTCACACCCGAGTATTACTCGGGGTATTTTTTTTTTTTTTAGTGCATCGTATTGTTATACCCGAATATATATCGGGAGACGTTTATTTCGGCTTCATCTTTGTGTCAAACCCGACTGTTTCTCGGGTTTGTGCTTGAAAAAGTGTTAAAAATCAAAATAACTTGACAGTTAAAGGGTTAATGTTATCAGAACTGCCAAATCCCATCCGGTTGTGTATGCGAGGGTGGATTGATAAGTTTCCGGCCTGACCAAGAAAAACAATGTTTTTAAGAATTTTTTTTTTTATTTCTCAACATAATCTCCTCCAAGGCTGATACATTTCTCATAGTCGTGTTCTAGTCTAGTAATGCCATCTCTATAGACTGATTCGTCAAGCTCCTTTCTTCATTGTCCGCAAATCTCTTACCGCCAAGCCATTTTTTGAGGTTAGGAAACAGATAATAGTCACTCGGGGCTAGGTCTAGAGAGTAGGGAGGGTGCGGCATCAATTCAAACTTCAGATCGCTGATTTTAGCCATCGCAACGATTGACGTGTGCGCTGGTGCGTTATCGTGATGAAACAAGATTTTTTTCTTCGCCAGATGAGGTCGCTTAATTTTCACTTCGTGGCTCAAACGTTGCAGTAAGTCTGCGTAGTATTGACCAGTGATAGTTTTACCCTTTTTAAGGTAATCAATGTATATAATACCTCTTGCATCCCAAAAAACAGTAGCCATAACCTTGTTCGCCGAAAAAATTGTTTTTGCCTTCTTTGGAGTTGGTTCCCCTGGTCTAATCCACTGTTTAGACTGTTCTTTGGTTTCAGGAGTGTAGTGGTGGACCCAAGTTTCGTCAACGGTTACGAATCAGCGCAAAAATTCACTTGGATTACGCTTATACAACGCCAAATTGGCGGTAGAAATGTTTTTTCGAATCAATTTTTGGTCGACTGTTAGCAAACGCGGCACCCATCTTGCACAGAGCTTTTCCATATACAAATGTTGGTGCAAAATATTTTGTACACGTTCATATGACATGTTACAGGTCTCAGCTATCTCACGCACTTTTAATCTGCGGTCTTTCAGCACTATTTGATGGATTTTTTCAATCATATCTGGAGTTGTGACCTCAATGGGGCGTCCTGAGCGAGGCTCATCAGAGGTGCTCACACGACCCTTTTTAAACTCGGAAACCCACTGCTTAACTGTTGAATATGATGGGGAGGATGTCCCCAGTGTTGAGTCCATCTCTTCTTTAATTTCCTTCGTCGTTAACCCCTTCAAATAAAAGTATTTGATGACAGTACAAATTTCCAGCTTTTCCATTTTTACGAAAAACACAGAGGCGTCTTGTTCAGCGTGCTCTCAAACCTAAACTAACATGGCAATCGGACTGAAACTATAGCTACAAGCTATCTAAGGATGATACTCTAGAACGCCACCTCAAGATAGGCCTAGGGGCGCCATCTCTTGGTCAGGCCGGAAACTTATCAATCCACCCTCGTAAGTGCATGAAAAGACCCTCGTTTTTTGCAATCCAAACTTCGTTTGTAATTATCAATTTGAGAATATTTTCCTTAAATCAGAGACAAAATTCCCCCCAAAATCCCTTGTTTTTGTTTTCAAAATAATGCTATTCAGTTAGCAAAACGTATTTATCCCTTATGTGATCAAAGAATTATCAAAACCATGAAGACATGTAGACAGGAAATAATTTCAAAAGAAATGAAAACATGCATGACTCAAAATCTTAGTTCAAATGCCTTAGTCATTCAAACAAAAATTCAAAAGCCATTGTAACTACATTCGTTTCATATCAAAAACACATGTATTAAAATGAGTGCAAAAAAGATGAGCAACTTGAGTTTGATTTCTTTATTAATATTTTGGTTGTCTACTCGGTAAAAGGGCTACTAAAAATTTGTACTATTTGGAAAAGGACAGCTTTAATACTTAGAAGCACTTGGTATTTAAAGGGCTCGGGTGTAAATAGTGGTAACTGCATTTTTAAAATCAAAGGTATGGCTTGTGAAAATTTCGAATACTGCTGGAACTATTTTGATTTTAAAACAAAGTGCGCGTGTGTAGGTACATTATTAAGGGATGTGTTTATTCTTAAACCCTCTAATATTTCTGCTCATATGCCCACATACCAGTTTTCACCAAATGATTCGAGTTTTACAATTTTGTCAGATACCACTATTTACGTCCGAGCCCTTCATTTAATTGATTATATTTCTTTTACTACATTGATTTGTGTTGTGTTGTTTCCTATTTAGTCAGCGAGAAAGGAAAAATGACACCAGCAATATGGCTGTAATGGAGGTAAGTTTACCCTCTGGTTATGTTGCCGATGTTGATGCACTACCTAGCATACTGCAAATCCCGAAAGTCAAGAGAGTGGAGACTCAGCTTCAAGATACTGGAGTCGTGATTTACTTTGACCGAGTAAGTTCTGCAATTATATGTATTTGTTTTTGAATAAATTTGATAAGCGTGCCCAGAATGAAAGAGAAAGTGAAAGAAAATTGAGAATACAGTTGAATCTCGAAAATCCAAAATGTGGAAAGCTGAAATTCCGACATCTTCCCAATTTATCCCCCCCCCCCCAGCCCTTTGATGCATTATAATTTCTACATTTCCTATCAGATCAAATGCAGTTAAACTCTGTTGATTAAACTGAAATCTGGATAATAAGCCAAAGGTAAAAACATTTTTTAAATGAATAGGAAATGCCAGTAAAATAAATCATAGAACAGATAAAAATGAGCGATTGTTATAGAGGTAGATGAAATAGAATTTCAAAATGTGTCAAAAGTAATTGGGACTAGCATTAACAGCATACTAATTGCTAAATTCTATGCTCAATACTTAAAATTTGATAATTACGGGTTCGGCTTAGATTCATTATTTTGTTCAAAACAGTGAGGACCCTAAAGTTGTGCCATTTAGTAGTTGGTATTTTCAAATTTTAATACGCGAGTTAATCACCCTTGTAAAATTGTAATTATGATTTAAAATTTATTGCTTTGTTTTATGTGTATTAGAAAAGATCCGTACTCTTAGTTTATTTTTGTGTAATCTCTTTACATTTTTATTTATGTTTATCTTAATAAATACATTAACCCAAGTTGCTGTATAATTATTAAATATTTTTTTAAATCAAAAATTTGTAGCATATCCTATTTATAGTCCTGTTTAACTTATTTCCCAATGTTTAATGTTGAAAGCTATTTATAAATGTTATTATATTATCATGAGTTTTGACCAGCTGGATAGAGACGAATCCTGTGTGACAGTTCCTGCTCATAGAATACACAAGGTAGCACGTCAGCGAAGAGCAGCTGTGAAAGTTTATGATTTTTATAGTCAAGGTAAGAAAGTTATTTTACTCAGCCGTAAATAAATAGAGTATAACTTCGATTTAACGATACCCAATTTAACGATTTCCCCAATTTAACAATACATTTCATTGGTCCCGACTCATAGGCCTTGAATTTAATGTGAAAACTTCCTCAATTTAACGATAGCTTACCTCGATTTAACGATGATATCGGGCAGGGCCAAATTATCTCTTGTCAAAAATACAGTAGTATATGTTTAGAATATTTTTCTGACTATTTTACTTGCAACAGCATGAGACTTCATGTTCCAATAGTGAAAAGATTCATCCTTCAGTAACGTCCAAACTTCTAGCATTCCAAACAAAATTTTTTTGCACCTTGAGAGGAGAGTGATCAGTCGAAAAAAATGAGGTCGACAAAAGTGAAATTTTCTCAACACAAGAAAACAAAGATCGATGTGTGGTGTGATGCGCATCATTTTGAGATGCAATTAGTTACATTTAATTTTGTTAAGCTTAAACTAAAAAAAGGAAAAAAAAATTAATGGGAAAATATTCCCTAGAAATTCAAAAAAAGGTTAATTAAGTTAAAGGCCGAAACGTAAGTGGAAAGTAACATCGCGAAGAAAATTTACCGCAAAAAAACTCCAGACCAACGCCTGGCTTGAATGCCCTAGTAATTTAAATCCAAAGCCAAAAAGAAAAGAAAGGAAATGACTTACCCCGCTGTCGTATAGATTTGTTTGACAACTTCAGAAAATAAAAAAAACATCTTGAAATCAACACTGGAAATTTATTCAAGGCAGCCTCATCTATTATACATTTCTTTCACCTTTTTTTTTGTTATTACCTGAGAGCTCTCTCACAAATTTTTAAATAAACGGATTTTTTTGTTGAATACTTCATATCAATACCTTTTTTTACACTAATTTATATAAAATAATTAATATTGTTCAGTTGCATATGTTGAAAAAAAACAGTTCACATCTTGATGGATTGACGAACTTGAAGAAAGTTCAAAGTTATTTGTAGCTAGAGTTTATACTGTTTAAATTCGGGTGTCGATGATGGAACGGAAAAAAAATCACTTCTTAGACTTGAAATTTAAACCTGAAGCTGGAAACGCAGGATGATGTAGCCGGGGGATGCGACGCGACAAAAGGCAGGAAAAAAGGACTTATATGCTAAGTGAGCGTCTGTAAAACTTGTAAAATATATAGCAGGGAGGAAAACGAGTTTGAACGGAATTCTGGAATCGTAGCGATGGAATTGAAAAAAAGGTCCTCTTCACCACATTGGATAATGGACGCTGCATTGTTGAATCCCGAATATCGCAGGCAAGCGATTTTCTACTGTCGTGAAGAAGACACTCTGCATTACTCTGTCTGGAGTCTCGCTCGAAAGCGAAGTTTCGTTGTACAGGAAAGGCGGGCTATTTCATCTTTGCTGGGGATCTGCCGAGAAGAGCATAGTGATATCCGTTTTGTCAAGTTATTATTTTATGGGGCTCGTGCCTCCCTTTCGTTCTCGGCGGCAATTTTCCATCTTCTCCAGCTAACTCGAGCCTCGATAAAACTCAGCTCCCTGATAAACACGTCGTACCGACAGACACCGTGTCCAGAGTCAATCAGCCGAAATTCGCGCGTTCCGAACACCAGACTCCTGCGCTTGACCTTGAGCGGGCCAATCACAGAAAAGCTTGGGAGGGGAGTCAATGACCTGAAGAATGCGAGCAGGAAAGTTTCGGGGAGTTTCGGCCAATAGCGCGTAGCGTGGGTCAAATTTTGCCCTCAAAGAACAACCCAGCTGGGGGAGATGATCGAAAAAGAAGTTCGCACAAGATGGCCAAGAATGGAAAAATGCGAAAAAACCGAAATTTGGAAAAAAAGGGAATTAGGAAAATCGCGATTCGAAAACGCGTTAATTTAACCGAAAATGCGTAAATTATGCATCGAAATGCGTGGAAGATTAAGGGCAGTAAAAAGATTAAAAAGGGAAGGTGTTCCGGGGAAAAATTAAAAAGTTGTAGAAATAAAACGTGGGAGATCATCGTTAAGTGATCGTAAATGATAGGTTACAAAAATGATTGAATAACTGAAAAAGAACCTAATAATGTGATGCAATATCACACGATGAAATAACTTTGGAAATAATATAAAAGCGCAGTTTTCTTAAAGAAGCAAAATAATGTATACTTGTTTAAGCGTTCACTTAATTATCAATAGTTTAATCCGTTTAACTTATAAGTATGCTTTCTCGATTTAACGATATCCTTGATTTAACGATAATTTTTTAAAGTCCATGGGCAATCGTTAAATCGAGGTTATACTATAGTATCTCTTTCTTGAAAGATTTACATGCAAGTAATGAATTACAGTCAAACCTGTCTATCTTGAATTTCACGGGACAAAAGAAAAATTAGAGATACAGAGGTTGTAATAAAATTTACAAAGATAAGCAATTGGAACAAAGTCAAATACTTAATAGATTGTTTTGCATTGATATTGTTGAATATTTTACTGTACGACATGCTGTGAATCCACTCTTTACTGATTGTGATGACCTTATCGGTAGCAAGTTGATGCATACCTTTAAGTACGAACATAGTCTCTGAATGATTGTGCAAAAGATGATTTTTTTCTCCAAGTTATACCATTGATAAAGGTGGCTGGAGATGAAACTCAAAAATGAGAATCGTCAAAATTCCAGATATAGAGGTTTTCAGAAAAATCATTCGAGGTAAACAGGAGAAAAAAACATTAAATTTATGCTGTAAAAGAAGAGAAATTGAAAAATTTCGACTAGAGGTTTTCGAGATAAACAGGTTTGACTGTGATTGTGTAAGTAAGAACGATATTTCTCTCTTTATGATGTATCAAACAAATTCAAATTTATGCAGTTCCATTGTAAGATGAAAGTAATTTTTTCTTCCTTTTATTTCAGATTTTTTTGTTTAAATCATACTTTAGGGAAGTCCATAAAATTAAAAATTATGTCTATGTTTACTTGTTTGTAAAGATGTATATTTTTTAATTTTCTGATAAAAATCTGAATAGAAATTTCTTTACTCTTTTGTAGCGAAGAGTGCTCGAATGTTTTATCGTCCTCATAAAACAGTTCTGTGTGATATTTGTGATGAGGACGATTGTGGAGATGGATGTTATAAAGAAAAAGAAAGTCAGGAAGAGCGGCAGTTACCAAACAGTGGAACGATGAGTTTGATGAATCACTGGGTCATCTGTTGGATGATGTTATTTTTTAACCGAGGTAAGCTAATTTAAAACTTTTGAAATGTAGATTTATATTGGATTGTAACTATACCGTAAAACTGTTTTGTAATAAGTTGGACATAGTTGTCAGCATGCCTAACTTAGTTTGTTGACCACATGCAGCCTGCAAATCTAATATTTTCTGTTCATTATTACAAAATGAAAGTCACAATGTTACAAGTTTAGAAATTCAAAGCTTAGCTTCTGAAAAGGATACAAATTTTACAGTAATAGTATAAGCATCAAGTAATCTTAACATCAATTTATAGTGTTATTTTATTTTGTTTCCACCCATTGTATGAATCAGTTTTAGCACTTGATTAAAAAAAATAATTGAATTAATTGATCAGAATTTCATTGCTGTGGATAATTGATTTTCTCTTATTTTTACAGGTTTTTAAAAATGAGCTTAAGCCATCATGCATGTATTTTTCTCCTGACTGCTGTGTCTATTAAAAAAAAATCTGTTGGTTTGAAAAATAGAACTTAACAGTTAAGTGTGATGTATTATCATTGGCAAGAAATAAATGCACTTAACTGGTGCCATTAATATAAATGCATTTTGATTTTGGCTTAAATATGTTTTGCTTCATTCCTGTTAAGTTAAAAAGCATGTATCAAGCATAGTATTTATCATGCAAAACATAGGGTGTATAACTGAATTCCGTATGAAGTATAACCTTTTTTCCTGTAATAAAAATGTAGTAAAGTTGAACAGCGAAGAGATGGGGGGTCGACTGAAAGAGGAAAGGGACCACTTCATTTTGAAATACGTTGGATCTGCAAGAACGCGCAAGTGTGAAGTCCTGCACTCTCGCTAATCCAACTTATTTTTTCATGAAGTGGTCCGTTTCCGCTTTCAGTCGACCCGCCAGCTTTTCACGGTTCAACTTTACTGAATTAATGTGAGTATTTGGGAACAAAAGCAAAAAATAAGAATCTAAGTAACAAAGTAATAAATTATGATTTATTTCATGATGGTGCTGTACACATGTAACAAACTGTACAAATAAAATTAATCTGCAAGTATCAAATCATTTATTCGCACCCAATTGTGATCCACAGCTTTTTCCAAAAGTTCAACCCATGACCTATCTTCTTCAGAACAAAAGTGACAAATCCTGAAACAGATTTTCTTATCACTATGATTTGAGTAACAAGTGCCTTTTAAATAAACTAGGGGTGCACAACCTTTTTCAGTGAAGGGCCACATTCGTAACAGGAGCTCCATTGGAGGGCAGCATGCAAGCCCATTATTTGGAGGGCTCGTGAAGGGTAATTGCCCCCCCCCCCCTCTCGCATGCTTTGAGAAATTGTCATGTTTTTTGTTTTTGTTTTTTCATTTTGAATAAGTTTTGTCATGTAATTTGCATTGAGCATATATCCTTTACCCCCTGGAAAATTTTGAAAAATGATGGGCCTGGCATCAGCATGCACCAGTACTTTCCCTCAACTATTAGAAACTTGATTTGCACATATAAGAGGTCAGCAAGGCAACTAACTCCATCTCTTTCAAGAGCTTCATTAACAATAGCTCCAACCTTTTATCTTTTTTTTTTTTTTTTGCGTCTTTTTGATCGAAAAACATCCGTTCGCCACGGGGCCAGTGCAAAAATTAAAAAATGATAGTTAAAAAAAAAATTATCGTATTTGTTTTGAAAAATACGCTTGCATTCTCGTTCAGTATGATTTGCAAAGTCCACCACTTCAAAAATAAGAAGAAATATCGTAACCTGAAAGCCGATGCTAAAAGATTGCTGAAAAATTACATGTAAACTCTCAAATTAAGTTTTGCAAGCGACATCGAAAAAACACATGAAAAGATGCCCAAAGTGCAAAGCATTTGTCACATAAAGTCAAATAAGGAGAATTTTTAACATTCAAGTTGGAAGCGTAGATCTTGGGCAAAGGAATATTAAAAAAAATACATGTAACATTTTTCAAAATGGTGCGTTTTTTTTTTTATTTATTATTATTTTTTTTATTGGTTGTCTTGGTTGTTACTATAACAATTATTAGATTTGCTGAATCAATACCAAGAAGCTATAAGGGTCTGCTGTCCACTGGTTAGTAATTGAAAATTGAAATTTTCAGGTCCACTCTTTTTTTCCAACTAAGTCCTGAAATCTTTCTTCAAACGAATTTTGGACTGTTTTAATCGGTGTGTGTAGTTAAAAATCCCACCAGGAAAACCTTATACTTCATCTTCCTCTCTGAGTTAAAAAAAAAACTTTCTGATTTTTTTTTTTTTTCAAAATAAAATTATTTTTGTCTTATTTCAACAGAAAAATTAAATGCACTCGCGGGCCGCATTTGGCCCGCGGGCCGCAGGTTGTGCACCCCTAAAATAAACCATAAACTAATGACGTAATAAGATCAATAAGGACAATGTAACTCAGGTGTTAAAAATTCATGATTTTTTTGTAAGCTTTTAAAGGTAAAGGATATCTTTTCATACATAAGCTTTTATCCTTGACATTGAAAAAGTGACTCAAAAAAATAAAAAAAAAAAACTTGCAACTGAAGTTCAGGGTAGAAATACAGAAGAATAATTCGATCCATAGACTGCAGTTTCGTGCTTATTATGCACTCATCAGCAAGGAATACGAAGGTAACTGGGTTGGAGGCAAAAATCCTCTTGTAGAGCAAAGAGAGCCAAAAAACTGGTAGCTAATGTGAAATTAGAATACCAGGGAGCGACCTTGGTACGGTATACAACTCATATTTTTAAAGCTGAGCTCGGGTATAAAGCACACTGCTTTATACCCGAGCTCTGCTTTAAAAATGAGTTGTACCGTACCAAGTGCAGTCTACAAGAGGATTTTTGCCTCCAACCCAGTTACTTTCGTATTCCTTGCTGATGAGTGCATAATAAGCACGAAACTGCAGTCTATGAATCGAAATAACCGAGTGGGCGGTGTATTGCATGCTCCTGCCTTAGCCCTTGCTTTGCGGCGGTTACTCACTGATACTGATACAGAAGAATAAGTTACTGGTCCAATGGACTAAAAACTTTCACTGGCTGGCTACCAAAAGTTTGTACAGACGTACAAACCTTTGGTAGCCTGTTCTTGCCTTCTAGTTTTAATGATGAAAAATTAAAGAAAATAATTTTTAAAAATTAGACAAAAGGAGTCTATTGCAGTTTCCAAATACATATCTGAGACAATGAGGAAGAAAAGGAAACAATTGGTGTCTTTCTGTTAAGCAATACTGGTTAAGGATTCGAACCAGCAAAATCCTATTTGTGACAATTTAAGAGGTAATAGTGTGGTAAAAAACAGTGCTGCAGAAATGGTTTTGCTTATAATTTCCTGTAAAGATCACCTGAACATTACAGATAAAGATGCATTAAACAGTTTCAAAACATTATGATGATTAATAGTTTTGTATAGAAAAATAAGAATAAAACTTTAATGTACTGGTCCAATGGATGTTTTTTGTGTTCTCAGACCAGTGGACCACTGTTAATTTCGAGCCGTGGAAGACCTCAGTAGCTAGAAAGGGACAGCTCTACTTTTTGTCGGGTTTGTGTTTTACATTGAAGTATGGTATATATGATTTTTCATTCTGTTCCATTCAGCACAAAACATCTCCAACCAATAATCTGAAAGAATTTTTTAGAAGGAGGTGTAACACAAAGTTACTTATTTTGTGTTTATTATTACTTGTTAAGTTTTTTTTCTTACCTGAAACAGGTATTATTAATAATCCAAAATTTATTTTAACTATGACCCTGAATTGGGAGCAAAACCAAGAACAGCTCCAACACATTACAATTGATTACACACAAGTAGCATAATTTATTAAAATGTCCCTGAATCAGAATCGTAGATCCAAAATCCATAATTATATTAAACGTGACGACACACTTTTCCAATATGAAGTTATAAAATGTTCTTCATGATTCCTGAAAGCTTTCAAAAAGCGCAGCCTGTCCCTTTCTTGCACTGAGGTCTTTCTGCAATTTATACACCTAAGTTAACTTTAAATTTATTTTATAAGCCAAATAATAGAAAGGAGATTCAAATGTTTGATTCCAACTAGAAAAGAAAATCTTCGACTCAAATGCAAAAATGCGATTGTTTGTATCAAATATGCATTTTTTTTTTACTTACCCAACTCTACTGAGTAGTTCTTTGAAGTTATTTCTCACCAAAGCCGCCTGTCAAAGAATGAAAATTAAATATAATTTCAAGCATAAAAAAATGAGGGATTGAATTCAAAATTAAAACCTATTTTTAGAATCAACAGATATCAACACAAATGCTGGTCATATTTTGACAGTTAGTAAATGCAATAGATATTAACAAGAAGTTCTTTTTGTGGATTTAATTACAAATGGTTACTTTCAATGCATTTAACACCATTGACATATTAATCTGTTTTACGCACACTCGAGTTGATTTTCTTATATACCTTATAAAATAAGAAATAAATTCATCCTTGAACACATTTAAATTGGTTATTTTCCCCTTAATATACACATTAAAGTTATTCACTGGACAATTTATACTGATCAATCAAGCATGAAAGTGCCAATTTGAAAATAAAAGCTGAACTACACATGGATCGAAAATTTGCATTCATTGAGGCATTTTAAAAATCACCGAATAATATCAAAAAATAAAGGGAGGTAAAAAACAAATGAGCAGATTAAAGATAGCATATGTTAAAAATTGGCTTTTAACTTCTGAAACAACTGAAATATTTGCTGGATACAAAAATATTGAAATCTCAAATGCAGCATACTGTTTTTGGCAATGAACAAGTTTTATGTTACAAATCATTTCTTTCCCCATTATAGAGCTAGAAATAATGATTCATTTTGAATACAAGAAATCTGTTTTGAAAAACACATTTTCAGCCTCAATTCAGACTAAACATTTAAATTGATTTTAAAAACAGCCAAAATGTCTCAAATGAAGATTTCTGCAAAATCATGGAAAACTTTCATGCCTAAGATATTTCAGTTAAATTTTTGATCCCAATGCTAAATTAGTAGAACCTATGCAAATTGTATTTAGAACAACACATATAAATTTAAGCGGAATACTATCACAAGTGAACACTGGTTAATTGAATCAGTGGTTTCTAGAATCAACCACTTTAATGAATCGAATCATCAAAAACAGAATTAGCCATTTTGTTAAATCATAACTGTTTAGAACAAATGCGATTCATATTAGGGCGACCACTGTATGCTTAAATACATAAGAAAATTTTCTCACAAACAAAATTTAGATGTAGCATTCATGCAGTCAAATTACCTGATGCCGGAGAGCCGAGTGATTGATGGGCGGATAGATTGCCAATATGAAATCATCAATGAGGGTGCTGCTGGGGTTGACGATGTAAGCGACCGCATCCAGTTCCCGACTGCACTCGTCATCGTCTGCATTGCCCCTCTGGGTTATGGCCTTGAGGGTCTGCTTGAGGCAAGCCCTGGCCGCCTTGACCATTCCGTAGCAAGGGAGGATAACATTGCGGTCGGCGTCTGTCCAGGATCTGACGGGAGGGATGCGAAGGCCATTGCGCGGAGTGATGAAAGAGAGGTCTATGATTGGTTCGTCTTCGCTTTCCATTGCCTAGGGGGAGATTGAAATCATAATGCTGCTGTAGTTATTTGTATGATACAAAATGTCTTTATTGTAAACATTAAGTTACATTATAAATAAAAGTGATATGCATGAATGATTATAATAATTGAATTTTAAAAAAAAAGCTGGTCTTTTAATTATCCTATTAAAATATGTATGTAGGTAGGACTATACCAGGCACGTGCCGTCAATGAATGCCTAGGGTAAGCAGATGCGAAGATTTGTGGAATAATATAGATCTTTAAGAACGCATAAAATGTAAAAAGCAATAAAATAATATGAATATGAAAGATGTTTACTTACAATACAAATAAAATACATATATGCTGGAATATTCGCCTGCATATATGTATATAATTTATGTATCTCATTTCCATATTGGATACAGTTTCAACTTAATCCTACGAAAAAGCGGGATACAAAAAAAAAAAAAAAAAACCCTAAAATAGTTGAAAATTACTGCATTTGATAAAAAAGAAAACACGACAATGGAGTAGCAAACTGTAAGCATTCAACAGTACTGTACAAAAGACGGTATCAAGACGTCTAGACCGTAGAAACGCGACAGACTCTACAGGCACAGTTCTGCGCATGACGTAGTCAAGTTTCGGCGGAGAAAAGAAGAAACCGCAAAGGCACTTTTTGGACAGCCTTTCGTCGCCGCTTTTCGAACATTAGGGGAGAAAAGTGAGGGGCACGTGCACTTCCTAATGCTACGCACAGTATAGATACAGTGGTTGAAAAGCAGCGGTAGTCGGTGCTTTTTAAGGAAGAAAAATGAACATTTCCGTTTTTTTTTTTTTCTGCTCTATTCGCTGTTTAATGCCTTGATATTTCCAAATCAGAGCACTACATGTCATTTAATGAAATTAAAAAATTGGTATGTTTTCTTCATGGGTAGGCACTGCCTACCTTGCCTACCCAGACGGCACGTCTCTGGACTATACATAGGTGAAGCATTTTTTTCTCATCTTAAAATTTCATTATAAATTTCAATAAGAGTGAAATGTAGAATGCATAAATTACAAAGAAAATTATACTTTTATTTTATTTTATCTATTTTTTAAATATAAACTAAACCCTGGTTCAATTAAGATTCTTTTGTCACTAGTTGGAGGAGGAATGAACGTAATGCAGAAATCTCGGTTTATAAATCCGACGGGCATGCAAGTTTCCCGTCTATTTTCTCGTATCCATGCAATTTCCCCAAAGAAACATAATTTTCAGAAGTATTAAAAACAATGAGTCCGATCTGCCCTGTCTTGAAGATCAAATAACACCAGAACTATTCAATGCAGTAAAAGATATAAAAGTACAAAGAATTAACTTAAAAACAAGAAAAGTCACAAAATATTATGAAATTAAAAGATCTGATTCAAAAAACATCTGCACAATCAGAAAGTGCAGCTAAACTAAGCTATTTCCAAGGTGATAAAGACTAAATCATCTATTGCAAAAGAACTTTAATTACAAACTTCAAAAAAGCGGGCAATCTTTCTTTAAAAGGGGCAATCAAATGGATGGTCAAATGAGTACATGTACAGTACAACTTAACGGAAGAAACAGGGGAACCGCAGAAGATTAAAATCTCACACCAATGGGCCGGAGCAAGTGCCATTGGAAACAAATGTGATCCAACAAAGTGAGAAGGAACAACATAAAAAAACTGATTTGTTGCCAAATCAATTAATATGTTTATTATGTTAATTTACTTTTAATTCTTTTTATTTAATGTATCTCTCTTCAGAATAAAGGGTGAAAACCCACTAGAGCACTCTTTTGAGTGAGTCTTAGTAATATTTGACTCTCCAATAGAGTTCTCTTGCAAGATATATGAAGAAAAATAGAAGACACGGACTTTCCGCGGCCCAGCCTACCAGCAAGTGTAGCAGCCTAACAGGATTATTTAATATTATTTATCTCTTATTGGGTATTATCTAGGAATGACGTCATTCTAGATATGACAGAATTTAATTATTTCTTTTCAGATATTTTATCAGTGATGTTACAAAGTACTGATCTTAGCTTTATCTACTCTTGGTAATCTGCTTATCCATCTTTATTTAGTTACTACATAAGGTAAAATTTTGGTTTCTTACCTTAGAATGCACTCATTAGATTACTTAGCAAAATCAAAAAAAAAAAAAAACAAGCGAAATGCTTACAATGGGGTTATGAACCAAAACTTTTGTCTTGAAAAAAACTTACTAAAAAAGCTATGTCTTCCCCTAGCAAAAAAGACACTTAAATTGGAACTCGCTAGGAAAAGGTTAGTAATAGCAATTCCACACATATTTGTACAATTTTAAATATTTATTTATGCTTTAATAATATAAAATGGTGACTCAATTAAAGGAAATTTAAAAACAAACCGACTAAGAAAAGAAAGAAGGAAACAATTTTTGTAATCGTTTAATTCATGTTGTAACCTAAAGTGTTGTAAAGCTAGACATGAGAACAAAATAAACATTTATACTTCAAGTGTATGGTTTAGCTGAAAAATAACTTGATATAAAAGTATGTCAATATGAATGATCACAAAGAGATTTCTAAAATTATGATACCTCTCAACTGATAGGAATGAAAGGTAACTAAAAAAATTAAAGGATTCAGTACCAGGTGATTCAAATTACCCTTTTAGCGACAAACCTGAAGCTTAATTGTGGTGAAATTTCCATTTCTAAGCAACGTTGATCTCTTAACCTTTTAGATCCGGGCTGTTTCTTTGGAAATTTTTCTTTTGACCCAGGTCGTACGACAGTTGAACTACAGATTTCTTTTCCATTGAAAAGAGAAGGTATAAACTGTTGTACCAGATGTATGAAACTGTGAAAAAATCCCAGGCTCCAAAGGGTTCGAGTGAAAATTTCAAGCCCGTTCTCTAAAGGAAAAAGACTTATGGTACAACATGTGTAACGCCCGGTTCCTAAAGGTTAAGTATAGTTGCCTTCATGTAGTCTAGTTACTTAACCTTTACCAAAACTAATTAAATAAGAAACCTTTATCAAGCAGAACAAAAAAAGTTACCTCCATCAGTTCGTTGCATGCATCTTCAACCAAAGCAAGTTCTTGTCTGCATAATGAACAAACAGCAACTTTGTTGTCTGTAAATAATAAAAAAGTAAAAATACAGAAATACTTAAAATTTAATGTTAAACATAATTTAAATGCTCATTAGAACATTTAAACTCAGCCAACTATTCCAATATAACCTCTAAAATTAAGCTTCAACATTTTTTCAATATTGAAAAATTAATAGTTAACAATATATATTTTTATTTCCATTGAAAGATTTTCTATAAGAATATATATTATAAGAATATTTATGAACATAAGCAACAACTTATCACGAAATACAAATGAAAATACCTTTTCATGCTGACATATATTTTGACATGGTTATCAACACCTTTGTGTTGATCTACTGATCAAAAACTGATCAACAGTGTGAATACCATGACTAAATAACATTTTCAGCCACTGTTTAAAAATATGCACATAATACACATCATAACCTTGCTTCCAAATTTTGCTTGACTATCATCTGTCATTCTATGATCATAAAATTAACTATAAAATTAATTCACTTTGTGCTGAAGATGAATAAAAGCAAAAAACAACATTTTTAAAGCACAAGTAGGTAAAATTTTAAAAAAGGCATACATGTATCGAAGGCCCTAGCCTCCTTCGTCAGTGCCAAGCAAGAAATGGAAAGAACAATGCATTGGGAGAGTTAAATATAAGAAGAGCAAAAGTTAGGCCAACTCTCCCAATGCATTATTCTTTCTATTTCTTGCTTGGCACTGACGAAGGAGGCTAGGGCCTTCGAAACATGTTCTTCTTTCTTTAATCTCTTAACGCCTAGTGGCGCATGAGGCCGCTAGCGTGGCTTTCCAACCTGCACGGTTCAGTGCCGCTTCCCTAGCTCGCCCCCAGCTTGGCCAGCCAAAGGCATTTCGTTCTTGAATGGCCATCTGGCGCCAGGTAAGTTTTGGCCGGCCTCGCTTCCTTTTGCCATCAGGGGTCCACGTGAGAGCAGTTAGAAAGAATAATGCATTGGGAGAGTTGGCCTAACTTTTGCTCTTCTTATATTTAACTCTCCCAATGCATTGTTCTTTCCATTTCTTGCTTGGCACTGACGAAGGAGGCTAGGGCCTTCGAAACATGTATGCCTCTTTTAAAATTTTACCTACTTGTGCTTTATAAACGTTGTTTTTTGCTTTTATTCAAACTATAAAATGCCTAGGGAAGAGATACAAAACATAAGGGGATGTCCACAAATGATGTCATGCTTTAAGGGGGATTCATGAAATAGTGGCAAAAAATAGGGAGGAGTGACAAAGAGTGTGACATCCTTCTTTAATGAGAATATGTGTATGAAAAATAGTGTGACATGCAACAAGGGAATTGGAGGTGGTAAGGTAAAGTGTGACACTGACAAAGGAGGACAGTCCAAAATGTTTTTAAAAGTCTGACATTTATAACAGTGTCTAATTCTCATATATTTTGTTGTTCTCACATCAAAATGATGGTAATACTGCCATTCATAATGAGATCTAACTTCTTAATAATATAAAGACATTCATATGATTAAATTTACTAATTAAAGCAACACAAGATCAAGCAGAAGTTTACTTGAAAGTGTGAAATTTAACACTAATTGCTTAATTTTTTAAAAAAAATATCATCTTTCATACACTTTATTTATAAAATAACCCTAATAATAATTTTAAAAACTCAAAACATTACCATGAGGGAGATTTTCAACACTCTCACAATCTTCCCATACAGTTCCAACATTTCTCAATGTAAATATACTGAAAGTAGAATGTTTATATTAAAATTTTCACAATTCTCACATTCTACAAAGTAAATGAAATTAAATATCTACAGCATAAAATGCAATCCAAAAGTTCATACTTTTCAAATAACAAAGACCACACAATCACTATATAATCAATACCATGTACTTCAGAGGAACAGCAAACTGGGATGGTGTAAAAACATACCCAGAGGTCTTGGTTTTAACATTATTATCAATACTTATATAGTATGCAATACACCGCCAGCTCGTTTGTTCCAACCATGGACTGCAGTTTCGTGCTTATCATGCACTCATCGGCAAGGAATAAGAATTAAACGAGCTGGAGCCAAAAATCCTCTTATAGAGCAAAGAGAGCCAACAAAAACTGGTCGCTAATATGAAAATAGAACTATACTTATATAGTAGTTTATACCAAGGGTGCAGAATATGTCCGATCCGGCGACCCCAGATCGGGGGAAATTTTTTACGAAAAATAAAAAGTGAATCGGGAAACCTCTTTTCCAAATTATAATTATTTCTTCTTTTTAAAATGAGTCGCAAATGATTTTCTGCTTTCCCATAAACAATATATAAATACAACATTTTTTAGTTAATGTGCTTTTATTGATAAGTATTATGTATATAACTTAGCTTATGGAGAAACAAATTGTAAATATATTTTAATGTGGTACGTTTGCAGTGATGCGAAATTAATTTTTATCTAAGCTTATATATATCGTTAAATTTTGGGGAAATTTTCGCACGGATTGGGGGAAATGTTGGATGGGAAAACATTTTCTGCACCCCTGGTTTATACATCTGTCATTCTCACAGAAATGGTCATTTTCTTTACAAATGATTTATAATTCATACATGTTTTTGGGCATTTAAATACTCTTCAGAACAGTGACAAGATAATTGAAGTAAAACGATCTGTATTTTATTTTCAATATATTTCGTGCAAGTTTTCAGAACCAAAGTATGATTTGCTAGCTACGGGAGTAGTTTTGCAGTCAGTGTAAAAGAATACATAAAACTCACACAAGTTTTGAAATCAAGGGTACATAAAATATCACGATTCATTCATTATTTCTTCTTTAATAGACTAAAATAGATACTATGTTTTAATAACCGCTTGTTTTAATCATTATAACAATGTTTCTCAGTTATTCCGCGCATTATTATACCATTTTGGAGAAACTATATAAGATTTAGTAGTTGATTGTCTTAAAATGCTAAAAAAGATATTTTACCACTACATTCAAAGTAAATGAGTTGGTGATATTTCTGTACTTTGAAGAAGATTAATTGACATTAAAAACTGATTTGGAAGGAACCTCATAACCACTTTTTCTTCTAAAAAATTATATGAAGGGCGACTTTTTTTTTCTTTTTAGTGCCCTTCCCAAAAACTTTCTGTATCCACCCCAGTATTACAGCATGGTTTCAAGTTTTGATGGCGTCATTTTCCACATCAATTATAGAAAAGAAAGTAAGACTTATAATTTACAAAAAAGGTTTTCTTAGTTCTACACAAGCAACTAAAGAATACTTATAGAAGAATTTGCTGTACACCAGACAAGCCTACCTTCTTTAATTCATAACCAAACTTTCTGTACTATTAATTGAATAGAAAAAAAAATTAAAGTCATATTTTATGATATTTTAAGGCTAGAATGCAATACATTTACTGAAAATATTTTAAAAAATCATTTTATCTGAAATACATTTAAATTTTTCTTACCTTCCGTTTCTGGCAGCAACACATAGTTCTTTCATGTTTTGTAGCAAAACCAAAACATATCTACTCAATTCTTTGTGCAAAATCTGACCTAAAAAAAGAAGACTCAGAAATTAGGTTTAATTTTAAAAATCAACTTTCTATATACTTCAATTTTGTTAACAGGAATAAAACATACAAAAACAGGCCCCTCATTTAGGGAGGTTCGCAAATAATTGAGATAGACGGGTAAGAAACAGCTAAGAGTCGTTGAAATTTGACAGGCAGAGTGGTAAAACAGTTATTTTAAAGAATAAACAATTCTTTCTTAAGAGGAAGAATTGTTCGTCTGTCTCAAGATGAAAAGTAGTGTGAAAAGTGCATTTTGTAACAAATATTTTGCAAAATGTCTATTTATCATATTAAATATCTGGGAAAAAGTTTGTTTTTGCAAAAAAAACACTTTCAGAAGGGTCTGTTAAATTATCCTTAAGAACTCCTGCAGGGGTGATTGTGAGTTCATGAAAAAATACCTGAAAGTTTTGAAGAGAAGTGTGCGGGGGGGGGCGTGCTTTTTTTCAAAAAACCAAGGCTCCTATTATTTAAGCACACCTAATTTTATAATTTTACATATTTAACAAAAAATTGTCTTTCATAAACAAACAAGACACATTTCATACATTCGAAAAGTTTCAAATAGTTTCTAGTCAAAAACAATAGAATGGCATCTTAACATTTTTGCTCGATGAATATTATTAGTAGTTATCGTAAAATCACCGAAAATTCGAAAAAAAAAAAAAAATACTGAAGGTGGGAAGACAAAAGCATAATTAAAAATATTTCATTTCCGGTATTTTCGACCATGAAAATACCAGAATCAATTATGAAAATACCGGAAATCCGGTAAAATACCGGAACACAATCACCCCTGCTCTTGTAAACTTTTCAATTTTTTTAGGAACACAAAAAAATTTTAGTACATTTTTAGGAATTTTAGGAGGGATGCGAACCTTGTATAAGTGGGCATAGTTTTGTTTCTTTCCGATGCAATTACATTCTGTTTGCACCATTTGCCCCCCCCCCCCCCCAGAAAAACTTGCGGGCCTGAACCAAAACTTTTTTAGATCTCTTACACATTTTGAAAGAACTTCATGAGAACTTTTTCTTATGAAAAATTATATGGGAGGGGGAACAATTTTTTCTTTTTGGTGCCTCATATATCCTGTATTTTTGGACACAAACAGTTTGCCCTTGTGTCCCAGTTTTAATGCTGCATGTTCTGATAAAATGTAATCTAACTCCACGAGTACAAAAATAAGAATTTTATTTGCAAGGGTTGAAGCTTCGCCCCTCATTCCTTCTGGAATGAGGGGCGAAGCTCAGTGCGTTACATCATTAATTCATCACATATATCTTCCAAACGGTACTTTCCCTCAATTGCATCATACATTGCGCTCTGCATAATTCCCCAGAAGTTAAAAGGAAAAACCTGGCAATCTTTGACACATCAGCCGTCATGTGGATCCTGTGCGCTATAGCGGAAGTGATGTGGGTGGCAAACAAGGCAAGAAGGCAACAGTTATTGAAATAGGAGATATTAAAGTCTGAAGAATGTTTCAAAGAAAAGTCGACCAATTTTTTCAGTGGGTAATGGCAGATATCTTTCAGGTGATTGGTAGACGGATGTCCTGCATATGCAGACAGTGAAATTGCTTGATCTATCTCTCCATATCTAAATTTAGCGCTTTAATTATTTCTTTCTTTCTTTTTTTTTTGTTAATTTCGTCAGACTTTAAGACCTTATATCTTCATAACAGGCAGACAACAGCAAATAATTATGCGTAAAAAGTACGTAGAAGAATGTCACCTATTGAAAAAAAGGGAAGGGGGGTTGGTCAAATATGTTGAAGAAAAGTATAACATCAGAGGTAGAAATTTATCAAAATCATTCTCCGGTTGAATAAACCAGTAACTACAAATATTTACTAAGACCTTCATACACTAAGGCCAAACTACACTTTTAGTGGTCCATTCTTGCGTCTTGGTTTTAAAAATGAAAAACAAAGAAACAAGACAGTGCATGAAAGAAAATTACCGTGACACATGGAGTCAATCAATCGTTAATTTTCAATAAACACGTCTGAGTGACCAGGGGAGAAAAAGAAAGCAACGGGCACATTTCTGTTCAAAAGTACTGGTAGAGAAATTCAGCTAACAAAATTTTATTTGTGTGTAATACTATAGAAATTTTGCAAACTATCTTCTCTTAAAAGATAACCTAAACGTAACAAATAAACGTGTCCACTTTCTTTCAAAGGTTTCAAAAAAAAAAAAAATTGTTGATTTACAGGTCTAATGGCCATTAAAATTTATTCTGCAGGTCCAATGAGTTTTTGTGGTCTCTGACCAGCAAACCACCTAATTTTGAGCCCTGTGTAGCATCATTTGAATCGTTAATTTAAAAAACCAGTCATGAGACAAAATTTTTAATTTTGAGAAAATATTTATAGCATGATAAAGTTACTCAATCACGACTACATCACGTTTTCACTAAAGAAATATATCTGAATATGTATTTTATTTCAGTTTTTTGAACTTATAGAGCTTGTCTCTTAACTGATTTTTGAAATATACGGTTCATTCCTGCAAAGCGCCAAGATTAAAATGAGCCAAGCGAACGGAACTTATAATGGAAAAGTACATAACTCTGCTTCAAACACAAAACAAATAAAGATCTTATTACCTCTACTTTTGGGGAGAGAATTTAATACATTCACTAAGGCCAAACACGTTTTTTCAACAGTTTCAACTAGATTTTTGCACTCTTGATTCGTAGGCAGCGGATCCTTCTCGAACATCAGACAAAACTTAGTAGCTTCATGTGAAATGAGTTTCACAGCTCCCTCTAAAAATACATGAATTGAATAAAATCAGTAGTGGCAAAGAAGGCATATCGAATACAATTGAAAAAAAAAGTCAATTTAAAAAATACTTTGAATTATTTTTAGAAAAAACTGCATACCCCCCCCCCCCCCCCCTTCAGCAGAAAAATTGGGAAAAATCAAAATCCAGCACATAAGTCAATTCCTGAATTTT
Source organism: Uloborus plumipes (assembly GCA_038373865.1). Lineage (NCBI taxonomy): Eukaryota > Metazoa > Arthropoda > Arachnida > Araneae > Uloboridae > Uloborus > Uloborus plumipes. The sequence goes on from JAXGGA010009420.1 coordinate 23,394, forward strand.
GGAAAAACTAGGAAGGTTTTGACCTGATTTTTGAAAATAAATATTTTGAAAAAAAAATTATTTTTATACTTAATTTATCTCATTTTATCTATTTAATTTTTAAGGCAAACAAATGAATAATGTTGTGATTGAATTGAAGCATGTCATTTACCATGCCTTTTTAATTCATAGTGCATAGCCGCCAATATCAAAAGCTAAAAATTTGGGAGCCGAAGGTATAAAATTCAGGAAATTTCGCCTGAATGAATTTAAGGACAAAAGCTTGAAGGAAAAATAAATTTTCAAAATTTAAGTACTCTAACCACAAATATTGTGGAAAGGCCAACATTCGGTTTAGGAGCGGAAATGAACGTATCTATTAGCTTTTAGAGCTGCCAGCTTCTGCAGATTATACAGGGTGCGCCAGAGAAACTTACTTTTTTGAAAAAAATCCTGCACGGTGAATTGGCTGCGTAGAAGGCCGAGAGTGGGCGCATCTGGAGCGAAAAATCTCCAAGTTTTGTTTTCCCTTTAATCAGTCGCCATCATGCTATGGTCAAAGGAACAGCGCGCCTTTGCCGTCGAAAGCTACTTTTCGAACGGTCGCTCAGTTACTGCTACGCAACTTCCCAGCCTCGAAGAAATGAACATTAGGGACGTGTGGTTTCAGCAAGATGGAGCCACAGCACATACAGCACGAGATTCAATGAATTTGTTGCGACAACATTTCCCCGACCACATCATCTCTCTCAGAGGCGATCTCCCATGGCCAGCACGCTCCCCAGATTTGGCGCCGTGTGAATTTTTTTATGGGGTTATTTGAAATCCCTGGTTTATGTTGATCGACCACGCACAATAGCCCACCTCAAGAATAACATTCGTGACGAAAATGCCAACATACCAATTGATATGCTGCAAAGAGTGCTCACAAACTTTAAAAATCGTCTTAATCAGTGTATGCTCAATTGGGGTCATCATTTAACCGATGTCATTTTCAAGACTAAATGAAAAAAAAAATGGAATATTGTATTCTCAAATAAAAAAAGAATTAAAACAATAACTTAAGTAGTTTGCTTTTTATTGACATTTCAAAAAAGTAAGTTTCTCTGGCGCACCCTGTATTAGCCTTTTAATTAAGCAAAATATGAACATTAAATTTCTATTTCTTCCTCTTCTTCAAATAAACTCGCCCATACTGTACGTTTGCCAATGCTATACTGCCGTGCTAAGCGCAAAAGTGGTATCTGCAGACGATCCCAAACTGAGACATTGCTGTTTAAAAGTTTTGCGCCTCCATTTATTTGATTCAGGAAATACTTTTTTTAAAAAATGTAAAAAATATTTCTTGTTCTCAAGTGCACAAAGAATCACCTGGTGACAATAGCTCAATTTTGTTAAAAAGTGCAGATACGACTTTTGTGCTTAGCACGGCAGAATAGCAGACGTAGGCAAACTTAAATTAAGCTTGCATAAACCGCAAAACTTGATATTAGAAAATAAAGCAGGATCCGACGTTTGGAAGTTCTGGTTTCTACTTTTTTTCTTTTTTTTTTTTTTTTTTTTTAAGTTTAAAAAAGGGGGGAAGAAAATTCAGACTTAAACTAATTTTAAATTAAGTACAAGTTTATTTTAATAATAAACATTCCTTACAGCAGGTAAAGATTTCGCAAATCCAGAGGAAACTCGGGAATGCTTTACATTCTTTTTTTTCGGGGGGGGGGGGGGGATTTTAAAAATAAAATAACATAAACTTATAAACTTGTGTCAAAAATAACCCGTCGCTTTTGCTACTGTGATAATATCACTGAAAGGATTTTCTTCAATTTCTAATCACTTTAAAATCTCCCTTTTGATGAAAATTTAGCAAAAATTTACTTCACTAGCCTTTTTGCAAAAACACGCCAAAAATTGCACGCTAAGTTAATTTTAGCTATTTCATTATGGTCAAGGTTAAAATCTGGAAAAGTCATAAGTCTGAGAGTTTCAGATTTAGGGTTCCATCCTCTTATTAAAACTGAATAACAGTATCATTCAAAAGAGATTACCGAGGAGAATCTAAATAAACTTACCGAAATTTGTCCAGAAAGTATCCCTGTTATAACCGGGATTTTCATTGCTGACAGGATTCACTGAAAGATGGAAAAATCTTTAGGATAATTGGGCAGAAAGAACAATATTTTTACTGTACAGAACAGTATTTTTACAGTATAATATTGTGAAATCCAGACTGTAATGTATTTTGATAATGAGGATAGATATATGATACAAACATTGTTTTTCATTTACAACGGACGGCACAAGTTACAAACACACACATAATGTTACATCGTCGAACTGTCTGGTTGAAAATCTAAATTACTAGATAGCCTCGAACTAAGTGTATTAGAGTTCTAATCGTTCGGCACCTGGATCGAGGGTATAAATCATGGAGGAAATGATAAACACGAATATTACACAGAAATTTTGCTTTTTCCCTTCTGAAATGCATGTTAAAAAAACATTTTCAGACCCCACATCAGCGGTCAATCTAGAGAGAAATTAGGTCCATTAAAGGATCCTTCACAAAATTCAGTCACTCAAAAAAGGGCCCTTCACAAAATTCAGTCACTCAAAAAGGGATTCTTCACAAAATTCAGTCACTCAAAAATAGATCTTTCATAAAAATCCCACACTCAAAACTGACTCTTCACAGAAATCCGAGTTTACGGAACGATTGGGAATATTTTTTACCATAACTATTTTTCACAAAATTAGGAATTAGTTTTCACAAAATTCTGAACTATTTTTCACAAAATTCCAAAAACAGGACCTTGGTCAAATAACCTAGATTGACCCTGCTACATACTACCTTCACTTCACTACGCACTTGACTGTCCAATGCCATTATTACACAGTCCAAGAGCTAGAGATGTTTTTGAGAGACAATTCAGTCTGGCTCTTTAATATATCTTTCCCTATGATCTTCTAAGCAGCATACGGGATGTCTGGAGGCTGAGAGTGCAAAGTTTCTGCTACGGTCGCATATTTTTACAAAATACGAGAATACTATCTAAGTTGCGAAAATGAAGCAAGGCCATTTTTGCTCCAATTTTATAAGAACAAAAAACAATGCACAAGAGAAAAAGCAAGCACGTGCGGTGATATCTAACATATTTTATATTATAAATCCTAGCCAACATGTGTAAAATGCTATTGAATTCAACAAGATATTGTCTTAATGGGCATAAAATCCCCCCAATAAATACATTATTAACAATTAAAAAAAACTTGTGCTCTTTTAATATGAATAACAATTCTAAAGTTTCACTTTAAATTAAAAAAAAAATGTTACCTACTATAAATTTATTTCCATCAAGATGTCGAGGCTGAATTTTGAATTTAGCTTTCAACAGGAGATGAAATACATAGAGGCAGTTAGAAAGATAGTAGGGTCATTCCATGTGAAATCAACACACTGATTCAGACTTGATGTCTCAGATTTTCATGATTTTTGGTATGCAGCATTATATCATAGACATATGAAAAAATACCAAATTTCAGTTACATAGCCCAATTATTTTTGAAGTTATAAATTTTTTAAATTTTAAATTTCTTTGAAAAAACACCATACTTTAACACATTAAAATGCCTATAGGCTCGCAACCAGTGGTGATATTAACCTGGGACTGGTCTCATTTTAAAGCTGTTGAATAGGGCTTTATTATGATATGCTACAACATAGGGGTTAAATTTTTAAAAAAATTTAAATTTTAAAATTAAATTTTAAATTTTAAATTTTTCAAAAAGTGGCAATTTTAAAAATTCCAAAAAATTACCAAAAATTGTTTGTGATGTCTTAATACATATTGCAAAATTCTATGATGGGATCTCAATGGGATCAGGAGATACAGGGCTTCAGAAATACACGTTTTGTGAAAAATACCAGAATTAGTATCAACAGAGGAAATTTTGTACAGTTTATTGAATGAAACAAACAACACATATCAATAAAACAAGCAGTGGCTATTACTTTTAATTTTTTAAATAGAGGAATATCACATAGACACTTACCATTCTCAGCCTTATTTTATGAGTTAATTATTAACAAATTAATTTATGAAGACTTCAATTGTTGGAAGATACCCACACATTTGTTTAGTTCACTGTCTGGTAAACTGTATGTTCGGCCAGTCTGAGTGGTGGGGTTCACTTTGCACATTACATCTGAAAATGGGATCCACAGTGTGTCAGGTGGTGTGGGATATATAAATGAGGATGACGGACCTGAAGGATGGAGGAATGTAACTTGCACTTGACTGCTGTCTTCATCTTTATCCAGAACATAACTCAACCACCAAGTCTCATTATAGATAGATGTTATATACCCACTAATGTCTGAAAATGATGTCTGCTGAACGTCCTTCAAAACAGGAAATATGCTTGAAACATCTGCAGAAGAAAATAACTTTGCATTTACTTTGGTTCCACATCTGAGAGGTATAAAGGCATGAAATTTTTGGGTTCCTGATATAGTTAGAGCTGTATCGTACCGGTTAGCCAGTTGTTCTTCAGTTTTAATGTATTCTTCAATGGTCACAAATACAAAGTCGATGTTAGCTATGTTCTTATGTGACCATTCAAATAATTGCCTTGCATTCGTGATTTGATCCTGATACGGTCTTTGTAGGCTTGCTCTGGCGGCTAGTCTTTTTACTGTGGCCCCGAGCCCATCGCATGGACCTTTGCCATGTGCTGTAGCTGAAAAGTGCCATTCAGCCTCAGCTCCAAAATCTTGCTTGTAATTACACAAGTTAATAAAATTTTTTTTATTTTTGTATTGGGCTGCAGAGCCATCAGAGAAATAAAAGAATTTTTTGACAGGTCTTTGAAATTTGCACTTCAAGTATTCCATCAATTTTTTCTGGAACAGGTAGACAGCTGTAGTGTTGTGGTTGAGGCAGTCTGATATTATTACGAAATTTAAATGCTCAACTTCCTTCTCTTTAAAATATACCACAAAAGGGTGAATGGTTGCCTGAGTATTCGACCAATGATATGATTGTGCCTCGTCTTGTATAATAATAGAATAATTCTCAGAAAAGTCACAAATAACAGCTACTTCACATTCCAGAAGATTTTCCTTTGTGTGTCTCAAAAATGCACTTTGTTCTTTTGCTATAAAGTGATGACGAAGTAAGATAGGAAGTTTATTACAAAATACATCAATAAATTCACTAACCGGTTTTTGGATAATTTCTAAGTTACATCGATCCACAGAGATCCACTGTCTGTATGTGATAGTCTCAATTGCATTGTCTTCATATGCTTTTTCCAAAAGTTCTCTAATCCCTCTGGTACCCGGACATGACACACAAGTTGAAAAGAAGCAGTCAGTTGATGGTGGGGGGCTGCAAACCATCATTTGCAGGCAGTCCTTGTATGTTTTTATTTTTCCATCTGTCATTGAGCTCATTCTTCCATTTTCAAACATAAGCTTCACATTCTGATGAGTAGTGCACACACAGACTGAGTGTGTTCCACTCTGGCCTGCTAGCACACAATTTTTGGGTTTCAGCTCTGCAAATTTAGAAAATCCTACTTTTACAGCTGGGAATTTTTCTTTGAAAACTTCATAGGCTTCTTTTAAATTATTAAGCATCAACCTTTTTGCAACATGTTCTTTAATACCTGTGCTGTGGTCTTTCACTGATATAAAGTCCTTAATCCCCGGCATTGCTCGGCTTATTTCGTCACTTGTATAAAATCCTTTCACAATATCAACGGTATGCTTTGATAAACTTTTTCCTGGTTTCATATCAGGACCAGACAAGGCGCCCTTTTCTTTCAACAATGTCTTGGCTTGTCGAACTAAATAGTTAGGGGCTGAAAATTCCCGCATTACTTTCCTCACACTCCAGCTGTCAGGCATAAGAGTCAGCAGTTGAAGCTTCTTCTTCCTACTAGTGAAGCTGTTGTACAGTTTTTTCACATGTGTAAAGAACTCGTCTTGTGAATCATCATTCTCTTCATCGCTCGATGCATTCACTAGCAGTTTTCTCTTGACAGCCACATTGATTCGGTTGGCCTTTTCAGTAGAGTAAATTTTTGATTGCATCCTCTTTTTGTCTACAGGCGACTCTCCCATCTCTAAAAGAGAGCTGTTAAGGGAACTCAGAGCTTCAGATTCATTTGAAAATGGTATATCTATAGGTGATTCTTCAATTTCAGTATCAGACTGACTTTCTTCAGGTACCTTGCTAGTTCCAGGGGAAGTTTCCCCATCTTTTTCATTTTTCAACTTTGTCAGCTGCTTCCTACAACTATCACAGACCACGGATAACTCGGATGTTCCTGGAATCAAGTCACACATCCATGAAGTAACACATCTCAGTCTTTTTCTTGCATGGGATCTTGTTAGTGGTATCCATCATGAAAGTGATAAATAGGGAGAAATCAGCAAGGAAACGTGCAGGGGCCAAGAAATAAGTTATCTTCTTGATACAACATCACATGAAACATCAAATGAACTTCCTACAAGCAACTGTGATGCTAAACTAGCTGTAAATGAGTGATCTTGTCTGCTTGACCAATCAGCTTATACTTGTGAAAAGGGGAATCCCCCCACGGAGGGAAATCTCCCTTTTCTTACAGTTAAAGGGAATTTCCCTTACTTGTATTCCAATCAGCTTTCACCTAGTTAAAGGGGTTTCCCCCAAGGGAAATTCCCTTTTTATCTGAGTAAAAGGGGGTTTCCCTCTACATGTAGGCAAATGAGAGGTTTGCAAACATGGTAAAATGAAGTAATCACTGCGTTTTATTAATATAATAGGATCCTGCACATTGCATAGGAAAATTAGTTCAAAAACAATAAAATTTTACTAATATGGTATATTATTGACAAAACATGTGTATCTCTGAAGCCCTGTATCTCCTGATCCCATTGAGATCCCATCATAGAATTTTGCAATATGTATCAAGACATCACAAACAATTTTTGGTAATTTTTTGGAATTTTTAAAATTGCCACTTTTTGAAAAATTTAAAATTTAAAATTTAATTTTAAAATTTAAATTTTTTTAAAAATTTAACCCCTATGTTGTAGCATATCATAATAAAGCCCTATTCAACAGCTTTAAAATGAGACCAGTCCCAGGTTAATATCACCACTGGTTGCGAGCCTATAGGCATTTTAATGTGGTTAAGTATCGTGTTTTTTCAAAGAAATTTAAAATTTAAAAAATTTATAACTTAAAAAATAATTGTGCTATGTAACTGAAATTTGGTATTTTTTCATATGTCTATGATATAATGCTGCATACCAAAAATCATGAAAATCTGAGACATCAATTCTGAAACTCTTCCAAAATTGTGTTGATTTGACATGGAATGACCCAGTAAACAGATTCACTACTTATTAAGCTTTTGCATTTAGCTGAAGCTTTTCTCAAATTTTAGCTTTTTTGCTAAAAAAAACTTTGAAACTCAGCTTAAACCCTGTGAGAGTGGTGGCGTTTTTTACTGCATATCAAATTTTTGCTGGTAAAAAGCGATTTTTTAACTATTTTAGGACACTTAGAAACTTAAACCTGTCTTAAGTATGTCATGTAATATATCAATGGAAAGCTCTATTTCTTGCCTTCACAATGGTTTTTGAATCTTCATTCTACTATAATTAGAAAAGGAGTTGCATGAGAATATTTTTTTTATTTTTTCGTTCTTTAACCTTTAGCCAACGGCAACTACACTTGTATCTTTCTCGTCCTCCCCACGGCTCACAGTTTTCTTAATTCATTCCCCCCCAACCGAAAGCAGCACAAAGGGGACGACGTCCACTGTGATGGCCGTTCGCTCCGCAATAAAGGGTTACCTTAGGGGGATACTACTTGGCTAGCCATCTCTTATTCTTTGATTAGAATTTTTTTTTTTTCTGGAGTTCTCCGAAAAACATTGCTCTAAACGCATTTTTCAAAATAAGTCGACATACTAAAAACGTAATTAGTACTGTAAAGTAGCTGAAAATATTAGCTAACTTACATTCAACTTAATCAGCAATTAGTTGTTTCTTCAAAATAATGTTTTTCAAAACACTCATAATGTCATAATTTTAGTTGATAAAATAGATGATCATATTCACTTTTAAATAACGCGAAAAACGATTGCAGCTTTGAAACTCGTATGTATAATAGTGTGTATACTAAAATATGCTTCATATTTTAAAAACAGTCTTACTCGTTACAGTCAAGCCCGCCTAATTGAATTGCTAGTTTGCAGCAAAAAAATATTGTATTAATCGGGATATTCCATTATCCGAGGTCACAGAAACAATTTGCAATGGTTTGGGATCTTAGAAAATTGTTTCATTAAGCGGGATATTCCTTTAATCGATATTCCATTAAGCTGCTTCAACTGTAATTCAGTAATAATGTAGTATGTGTGCATAGTAAAGATAAATTTAAAGCATTTTAGGTTTATTGTACAGACAAATTAAGTTATTCTATATCATCTCTCTTTTCTAATTTTCTTATTTTTTTGCTGACTTTATTATTTTGAATTATAAAAGTAAACATGCTTATGTTGTATGTGCTCTCCTCACACAAAATTGAGCCCGTGAAAAATTCACAACAGAACTTAGTTTGTTTATAGATATTATGCTTTCCAAAATTATGTGAACTACATTTGAAGCTAATATTTACATTAAATACATTTGCTTTCCTTTGGCTCAAAATCACCGAAATGACATTTTTTCATCTGTCTTAGATACTGAAAAGTAACAACAACGAAATAACAAGTATAGCAAACTGTTTGTGAGGCAGACCATTGGATTCAATGAATGCCAGAAGTCTTTATCTACGCGCTGAAATTTGGTAGTAAATCGGGTTCAACTTAGACCAAATAAATGATAAATACAATGTGGAGTACCTTAGACTCAAGTGACTGAGAGCAACTTTGTATTTCAGCTTGACTATTCAGAAAAATGTTGACGCTAATACGTGCATCCAAGAAAAAAACCACAATAAAAGCGAACAGTTCCTTAGTTTGATTCTCTGAATAGGTGCGAGAAGAATAAGCATAAATACCTTATTCATTGACATAAAGGTCTTTAGCGCTTATCTATCCTTTTGAGCATGCAAGGCATCCTTTTTGTATAGAAAATTCCTAGAGGCGTTTCAAAGTCAATCACTGTCGAGTGTGAGAACAAGAGACTCCCTTCAAACCAAAGCATAAAATCTAACAGAATGCAGAACCGATATCCCCATTTAATCTTTCTTCTGTGCTCGAAATAGCACTTGTAATTGTAGAAGGATTACTTTTAGCCCCCTTCACAATGCACAAGAAAAATATCTGTGCAAATATGTGTTAGATTCTAACTTCTTTCGTCCTTTCAACGTTTCCTGTGTGTGTATTATCTCTATAGGACATTGTCATTGCTCAGTGCATTATTATTTGTAAGTAAGAGAAGATCAGCCAAAATTATTTAAACATGACTAAATGGGAAACTAATCTCTCCCCCCCCCCCTCAGCTTTTTCACTTGCATAAACACAATTCCAAGCATAAGAATTAATTAAAAGAAAATAGGCAGGCATTTGAATCTCATTGTATTCGGAATGAACAGGTGTTCGTAATAAATTAGTCATGTTATAGTGGCTCCAATGACTCTTTACACTTGCTTTATTTTTTTTTTATTCATTGCTTTGAAGGAATATTATTCAAATAGCTTGCAATAAGGAGAAATATTTTTAAATCAATTAGAAAGCGCACAGTTAAAAAATAATAATAAATACATATAACATGAAAAAGACCGAAAATTTGAAATAATTAATTTATTTTAATTACTTTTACAAGTTTCTACCCGGACCTGTCATTTAAAAATTTTCTAGGCGAGGGCAAAGGGTACATTTTCAATATTATTGCATCTAAAAACAACAAAAAAACTCCCACATATATATATATAAATACATTGATTTATCATAAGGGGGCGATTTCCCTCTCTAAATGACGAGCCTGTTTACACACTGACTAAATGAAACTAATGTTCGCAGCATGAAATACTTGCAAAATCCTTGAAATAAAATATTAGTCTTTAGTGACGATTTTATTTAAAGAAAACTATCAAAAAAATAAATAAATAAATAAATAAAATAAATAATAATAATAATAAAAATAAAAGAAAGAAAGAAAAGAAAAGAAGTCACTCCATAATAAAATCGCTCATTTCGATTTCATACATAAGTTCAATGCAAACATTACATAAGCAAACCTAATGAAAATGCAATTATGAACCCAGTTTTTGGTGTTAATAAAAATACGTTTATACTTATTTTTATAGACAATATTTTGAGCTTAGCTTAAGTTTCCGAATTATTGACCCATTAATAAAACCTTAAACAACATAATTGAATTTTATTCTTATTTTGTTGATTCTTTTCTTTAAAACAATAGCTTGTAAAAGGGTTTTTTTTTTTTGTAAAGATTTTCGTACCTACTAGTCTGTTCAGTATATCCTTAGCCCTTCTCTCTTTTCACTGAAACAGCATTCGTTAACGACATAAAGAAACACATCAATGAAATTTATGTCTAATTTCTAAAATCTCAAATATTAGGTTTATATGTTTTTCCTCCAATAAGGAATCAATTGTCATGGAATTATTTGAGTCTAGGCAATTTATCACTTCTTTTTAGCAAAGAAAAAGAAAAAAAAAATATTTAGTCTAACTTTCAAAGCAAAATATTCTCAGTTTAAACTTTTCTCATATTAAATGGATTCCTAATTAAACCTGTCTTTGAATTTTTTTTAATTTCAGAATGTTTTCCATACTTCGTAAAAAAGGTGGAACAAGTAACTTTCGGTTATAATAATAAAGTGCGGGTGGATATTATTGTAGACTGTTTTTTTTTTTTTTTCTGAAAAACAACTATATAGTTTAGAATACTAAGTAAGGCTCGTTTTCAAAAGCAGTTCCATTATTATTTATTTTTAAAAGATCTCTTGCAGTCAATTTACCCTTATTTTTTTACAAAACAGTAGACAGAACGTGTTGTCATGAATTATGGACAACCTAATTATTAGGTTATTAATAAACAGAAAAATGCTTTCTAGAATTTTTCTTTCCTTCAATTATTTTACTTTTTCTTCTCTTTCTCCCCTTTTTTTCGAAAATTCGCCACCCTACCCTTCACTGGAGGGCAAAACCGCGCCAAATGCCTTTGATTGACAGACCCCGAAAAGGAGAGTAGTGAGTTTCATTGAACTTCTCCGATATGGGCGTGTGTGAAAGGATTATCAGCTCGGAGAAGTAACTGAGTAGGGGAAGGAAAGGACTGGTACAGACGTCGTACCAGAGCCGTAGCCAGAGAACACTTTTTGCTGGTACAACTGTTGTACCGCCGTTGGCTAAAGGTTAACAGCTTTATGTTTTGTACCATTTTTGAAGTAGAAATCTAAAACTTGGCAGGATTAGTTATCTTGTCATATGCGTCCTTCACACCAATTTTTGTTAAAATCGGAAATGGTGAGACCAAAAACTTTTTTTTTTCATGATTGATTTAACAAGAAATTGACCAAATTGTCTTATAATTCAATTTTTTCCTGTACAAGTGTGACGCGCAGTAAAAAACACAACCACTCACGGCTGCCAGACCTCCGGCAT
>JAXGGA010009420.1:42500-47500 GCA_038373865.1 Uloborus plumipes
AAAAAAAAAAAAAAAAAAAAAAAAAAAAAAAAAAAAAAAAAAAAAAAAAAAAAAAAAAAAAAAAAAAAAAAAAAAAAAAAAATAAAAAAAAAAAAAAAAAAAAAAAAAAAAAAAAAAAAAATAAAAAAAAAAAAAAAAAAAAAAAAAAAAAAAAAAAAAAAAAAAAAAAAAAAAAAAAAAAAAAAAAAAAAAAAAAAAAAAAAAAAATAAAAAAAAAAAAAAAAAAAAAAAAAAAAAAAAAAAAAAAAAAAAAAAAAAAAAAAAAAAAAAAAAAAAAAAAAAAAAAAAAAAAAAATAAAAAAAAAAAAAAAAAAAAAAAAAAAAAAAAAAAAAAAAAAAAAAAAAAAAAAAAAAAAAAAAAAAAAAAAAAAAAAAAAAAAAAAAAAAAAAAAAAAAAAAAAAAAAAAAAAAAAAAAAAAAAAAAAAAAAAAAAAAAAAAAAAAAAAAAAAAAAAAAAAAAAAAAAAAAAAAAAAAAAAAAAAAAAAAAAAAAAAAAAAAAAAAAAAAAAAAAAAAAAAAATAAAAAAAAAAAAAAAAAAAAAAAAAAAAAAAAAAAAAAAAAAAAAAAAAAAAAAAAAAATAAAAAAAAAAAAAAAAAAAAAAAAAAAAAAAAAAAAAAAAAAAAAAAAAAAAAAAAAAAAAAAAAAAAAAAAAAAAAAAAAAAAAATAAAAAAAAAAAAAAAAAAAAAAAAAAAAAAAAAAAAAAAAAAAAAAAAAAAAATAAAAAAAAAAAAAAAAAAAAAAAAAAAAAAAAAAAAAAAAAAAAAAAAAAAAAAAAAAAAAAAAAAAAAAAAAAAAAAAAAAAAAAAAAAAAAAAAAAAAAAAAAAAAAAAAAAAAAAAAAAAAAAAAAAAAAAAAAAAAAAAAAAAAAAAAAAAAAAAAAAAAAAAAAAAAAAAAAAAAAAAAAAAAAAAAAAAAAAAAAAAAAAAAAAAAAAAAAAAAAAAAAAAAAAAAAATAAAAAAAAAAAAAAAAAAAAAAAAAAAAAAAAAAAAAAAAAAAAAAAAAAAAAAAAAAAAAAAAAAAAAAAAAAAAAAAAAAAAAAAAAAAAAAAAAAAAAAAAAAAAAAAAAAAAAAAAAATAAAAAAAAAAAAAAAAAAAAAAAAAAAAAAAAAAAAAAAAAAAAAAAAAAAAAAAAAAAAAAAAAAAAAAAAAAAAAAAAAAAAAAAAAAAAAAAAAAAATAAAAAAAAAAAAAAAAAAAAAAAAAAAAAAAAAAAAAAAAAAAAAAAAAAAAAAAAAAAAAAAAAAAAAAAAAAAAAAAAAAAAAAAAAAAAAAAAAAAAAAAAAAAAAAAAAAAAAAAAAAAAAAAAAAAAAAAAAAAAAAAAAAAAAAAAAAAAAAAAAAAAAAAAAAAAAAAAAAAAAAAAAAAAAAAAAAAAAAAAAAAAAAAAAAAAAAAAAAAAAAAAAAAAAAAAAAAAAAAAAAAAAAAAAAAAAAAAAAAAAAAAAAAAAAAAAAAAAAAAAAAAAAAAAAAAAAAAAAAAAAAAAAAAAAAAAAAAAAAAAAAAAAAAAAAAAAAAAAAAAAAAAAAAAAAAAATAAAAAAAAAAAAAAAAAAAAAAAAAAAAAAAAAAAAAAAAAAAAAAAAAAAAAAAAAAAAAAAAAAAAAAAAAAAAAAAAAAAAAAAAAAAATAAAAAAAAAAAAAAAAAAAAAAAAAAAAAAAAAAAAAAAAAAAAAAAAAAAAAAAAAAAAATAAAAAAAAAAAAAAAAAAAAAAAAAAAAAAAAAAAAAAAAAAAAAAAAAAAAAAAAAAAAAAAAAAAAAAAAAAAAAAAAAAAAAAAAAAAAAAAAAAAAAAAAAAAAAAAAAAAAAAAAAAAAAAAAATAAAAAAAAAAAAAAAAAAAAAAAAAAAAAAAAAAAAAAAAAAAAAAAAAAAAAAAAAAAAAAAAAAAAAAAAAAAAAAAAAAAAAACAAAAAAAAAAAAAAAAAAAAAAAAAAAAAAAAAAAAAAAAAAAAAAAAAAAAAAAAAAAAAAAAAAAAAAAAAAAAAAAAAAAAAAAAAAAAATAAAAAAAAAAAAAAAAAAAAAAAAAAAAAAAAAAAAAAAAAAAAAAAAAAAAAAAAAAAAAAAAAAAAAAAAAAAAAAAAAAAAAAAAAAAAAAAAAAAAAAAAAAAAAAAAAAAAAAAAAAAAAAAAAAAAAAATAAAAAAAAAAAAAAAAAAAAAAAAAAAAAAAAAAAAAAAAAAAAAAAAAAAAAAAAAAAAAAAAAAAAAAAAAAAAAAAAAAAAAAAAAAAAAAAAAAAAAAAAAAAAAAAAAAAAAAAAAAAAAAAAAAAAAAAAAAAAAAAAAAAAAAAAAAAAAAAAAAAAAAAAAAAAAAAAAAAAAAAAAAAAAAAAAAAAAAAAAAAAAAAAAAAAAAAAAAAAAAAAAAAAAAAAAAAAAAAAAAAAAAAAAAAAAAAAAAAAAAAAAAAAAAAAAAAAAAAAATAAAAAAAAAAAAAAAAAAAAAAAAAAAAAAAAAAAAAAAAAAAAAAAAAAAAAAAAAAAAAAAAAAAAAAAAAAAAAAAAAAAAAAAAAAAAAAAAAAAAAAAAAAAAAAAAATAAAAAAAAAAAAAAAAAAAAAAAAAAAAAAAAAAAAAAAAAAAAAAAAAAAAAAAAAAAAAAAAAAAAAAAAAAAAAAAATAAAAAAAAAAAAAAAAAAAAAAAAAAAAAAAAAAAAAAAAAAATAAAAAAAAAAAAAAAAAAAAAAAAAAAAAAAAAAAAAAAAAAAAAAAAAAAAAAAAAAAAAAAAAAAAAAAAAAAAAAAAAAAAAAAAAAAAAAAAAAATAAAAAAAAAAAAAAAAAAAAAAAAAAAAAAAAAAAAAAAAAAAAAAAAAAAAAAAAAAAAAAAAAAAAAAAAAAATAAAAAAAAAAAAAAAAAAAAAAAAAAAAAAAAAAAAAAAAAAAAAAAAAAAAAAAAAAAAAAAAAAAAAAAAAAAAAAAAAAAAAAAAAAAAAAAAAAAAAAAAAAAAAAAAAAAAAAAAAAAAAAAAAAAAAAAAAAAAAAAAAAAAAAAAAAAAAAAAATAAAAAAAAAAAAAAAAAAAAAAAAAAAAAAAAAAAAAAAAAAAAAAAAAAAAAAAAAAAAAAAAAAAAAAAAAAAAAAAAAAAAAAAAAAAATAAAAAAAAAAAAAAAAAAAAAAAAAAAAAAAAAAAAAAAAAAAAAAAAAAAAAAAAAAAAAAAAAAAAAAAAAAAAAAAAAAAAAAAAAAAAAAAAAAAAAAAAAAAAAAAAAAAAAAAAAAAAAAAAAAAAAAAAAAAAAAAAAAAAAAAAAAAAAAAAAAAAAAAAAAAAAAAAAAAAAAAAAAAAAAAAAAAAAAAAAAAAAAAAAAAAAAAAAAAAAAAAAAAAAAAAAAAAAAAAAAAAAAAAAAAAAAAATAAAAAAAAAAAAAAAAAAAAAAAAAAAAAAAAAAAAAAAAAAAAAAAAAAAAAAAAAAAAAAAAAAAAAAAAAAAAAAAAAAAAAAAAAAAAAAAAAAAAAAAATAAAAAAAAAAAAAAAAAAAAAAAAAAAAAAAAAAAAAAAAAAAAAAAAAAAAAATAAAAAAAAAAAAAAAAAAAAAAAAAAAAAAAAAAAAAAAAAAAAAAAAAAAAAAAAAAAAAAAAAAAAAAAAAAAAAAAAAAATAAAAAAAAAAAAAAAAAAAAAAAAAAAAAAAAAAAAAAAAAAAAAAAAAAAAAAAAAAAAAAAAAAAAAAAAAAAAAAAAAAAAAAAAAAAAAAAAAAAAAATAAAAAAAAAAAAAAAAAAAAAAAAAAAAAAAAAAAAAAAAAAAAAAAAAAAAAAAAAAACAAAAAAAAAAAAAAAAAAAAAAAAAAAAAAAAAAAAAAAAAAAAAAAAAAAAAAAAAAAAAAAAAAAAAAAAAAAAAAAAAAAAAAAAAAAAAAAAAAAAAAAAAAAAAAAAAAAAAAAATAAAAAAAAAAAAAAAAAAAAAAAAAAAAAAAAAAAAAAAAAAAAAAAAAAAAAAAAAAAAAAAAAAAAAAAAAAAATAAAAAAAAAAAAAAAAAAAAAAAAAAAAAAAAAAAAAAAAAAAAAAAAAAAAAAAAAAAAAAAAAAAAAAAAAAAAAAAAAAAAAAAAAAAAAAAAAAAAAAAAAAAAAAAAAAAAAAAAAAAAAAAAAAAAAAAAAAAAAAAAAAAAAAAAAAAAACAAAAAAAAAAAAAAAAAAAAAAAAAAAAAAAAAAAAAAAAAAAAAAAAAAAAAAAAAAAAAAAAAAAAAAAAAAAAAAAAAAAAAAAAAAAAAAAAAAAAAAAAAAAAAAAAAAAATAAAAAAAAAAAAAAAAAAAAAAAAAAAAAAAAAAAAAAAAAAAAAAAAAAAAAAAAAAAAAAAAAAAAAAAAAAAAAAAAAAAAAAAAAAAAAAAAAAAAAAAAAAAAAAAAAAAAAAAATAAAAAAAAAAAAAAAAAAAAAAAAAAAAAAAAAAAAAAAAAAAAAAAAAAAAAAAAAAAAAAAAAAAAAAAAAAAAAAAAAAAAAAAAAAAAAAAAAAAAAAAAAAAAAAAAATAAAAAAAAAAAAAAAAAAAAAAAAAAAAAAAAAAAAAAAAAAAAAAAAAAAAAAAAAAAAAAAAAATAAAAAAAAAAAAAAAAAAAAAAAAAAAAAAAAAAAAAAAAAAAAAAAAAAAAAAAAAAAAAAAAAAAAAAAAAAAAAAAAAAAAAAAAAAAAAAAAAAAAAAAAAAAAAAAAAAAAAAAAAAAAAAAAAAAAAAAAAAAAAAAAAAAAAAAAAAAAAAAAAAAAAAAAAAAAAAAAAAAAAAAAAAAAAAAAAAAAAAAAAAAAAAAAAAAAAATAAAAAAAAAAAAAAAAAAAAAAAAAAAAAAAAAAAAAAAAAAAAAAAAAAAAAAAAATAAAAAAAAAAAAAAAAAAAAAAAAAAAAAAAAAAAAAAAAAAAAAAAAAAAAAATAAAAAAAAAAAAAAAAAAAAAAAAAAAAAAAAAAAAAAAAAAAAAAAAAAAAAAAAAAAAATAAAAAAAAAAAAAAAAAAAAAAAAAAAAAAAAAAAAAAAAAAAAAAAAAAAAAAAAAAAAAATAAAAAAAAAAAAAAAAAA
>JAXGGA010009421.1:0-51456 GCA_038373865.1 Uloborus plumipes
ATCAGCAAGAATAGCCTGATAAAAATATGCGATATGCAGACGTATTTAGAAGTTTTTACCCTTAATCAGCATTTTATCCAATATTAGCAGTGAAATGACGCTATGATTCATTTGTTGAGTTTGACCAAGAAAGCTTTGAGTCATAAAACAGAAAGGCTATTTTTTTCCTATCAAAACCTACCTAATTATGCGTATTTCTGCCATCAGGAAAAATAATATGTGTTGATTGCATATATTTTTAATGATTAACCTTTTAAATGGTCCAAGAAAAACAAAACTATTAAAAAACGCTCTTTTTAATTGTAAAAAAGTCAATTTTTCCTTTTTTTCCAATTTTTCCGGAAAAAAACAGGTTTTTTTTCCATCGCTTCAAAATTTCCGGAAATTTTACATCTCTAGGCAAACCTAACCTGACAGCACTGTGAATGCTACGCAAATCCTAATCGCAGCATTTCGACACTGTCAGGCTAGGTTATCCCCAACTAAATGTGCTTCAAATGAAAACTAAGTTTTGCTCCAATTTCTTTCAAATAAGAAAGCTTTTATTTACACTAATGCCCGGAAATAGACGCGAGTTTCTTGTACGACTTGTACTGGTTGTTTTCAAATTTTTAATTTTGACACTTACACCCATATGGGTTTCTATAGTTGGGGCAAACCTAACCTGGCAGCACTGTGAATGCTACGCAGATCCTAATCGCAGCATTTCGACACTGTCAGGCTAGGTTATCCCCAACTAAATGTGCTTCAAATGAAAACTAAGTTTTGCTCCAATTTCTTTCAAATAAGAAAGCTTTTATTTACACTAATGCCCGGAAATAGACGCGAGTTTCTTGTACGACTTGTACTGGTTGTTTTCAAATTTTTAATTTTGACACTTACACCCATGGGTTTCTATAGTTGGGGCAAACCTGACCTGGCAGCACTGTGAATGCTACGCAGATGCTAATCGCAGCATTTCGACACTGTCAGGCTAGGTTATCCCCAACTAAATGTGCTTCAAATGAAAACTAAGTTTTGCTCCAATTTCTTTCAAATAAGAAAGCTTTTATTTACACTAATGCCCGGAAATAGACGCGAGTTTCTTGTACGACTTGTACTGGTTGTTTTCAAATTTTTAATTTTGACACTTACACCCATGGGTTTCTATAGTTGGGGCAAACCTAACCTGGCAGCACTGTGAATGCTACGCAGATCCTAATCGCAGCATTTCGACACTGTCAGGCTAGGTTATCCCCAATTAAATGTGCTTCAAATGAAAACTAAGTTTTGCTCCAATTTCTTTCAAATAAGAAAGCTTTTATTTACACTAATGCCGGAAATAGACGCGAGTTTCTTGTACGACTTGTACTGGTTGTTTTCAAATTTTTAATTTTGACACTTACACCCATGGGTTTCTATAGTTGGGGCAAACCTAACCTGGCAGCACTGTGAATGCTACGCAGATCCTAATCGCAGCATTTCGACACTGTCAGGCTAGGTTATCCCCAACTAAATGTGCTTCAAATGAAAACTAAGTTTTGCTCCAATTTCTTTCAAATAAGAAAGCTTTTATTTACACTAATGCCCGGAAATAGACGCGAGTTTCTTGTACGACTTGTACTGGTTGTTTTCAAATTTTTAATTTTGACACTTACACCCATGTGTTTCTATAGTTGGGGCAAACCTAACCTGGCAGTACTGTGAATGCTACGCAGATCCTAATCGCAGCATTTCGACACTGTCAGGCTAGGTTATCCCCAACTAAATGTGCTTCAAATGAAAACTAAGTTTTGCTCCAATTTCTTTCAAATAAGAAAGCTTTTATTTACACTAATGCACAAAAAATACACAATCAGATGTAGATAGAATAAAAGGAAACAAAAATATGACAGCTCTTTAATAATACCGTATCAAACTAGAAATTTCTTCTGGTTTGGCGTATAAAACGCATTTGTGAAACCCCTTCATTCTGTGCTCTTCATTATAAACCGGAATAAACATTACGCGCGTAATTATTAAAATTGTTCTTTAAGAATAAGTTTTGAATACCAAGTTTTAGCCATATTTTAAAGTAGTCGTCTTTTCGCTGTTAAAATAAGCTTTTAATTATATCTTTCGCATAATTAGAGTTTCATTCAAAATACATTTATTTTCTGAACTTGGATGCTTGTTTGCTACCTGTAACATGCTCAAGAAAACCTTAATTGACGCTAGAATAAACAAAAAAAAAAAAAAAAAAATATACTATCGTTCATTTAATTTATTTTCTAAGTTCACTCAGTTTCGTTTAGTATTTACATGAAAAGTTACATTTTTTCTTCTCAGAGTCGTAGCCCATAAAATGAAACTAGTATATATTATGCTATAATATAAATGGCAATAAGTGTTTCTCCTCTCCTAAATAACTGCTGTTGGCAGCAATTGTTCTAGATAAAATTAATTGAAAAAGACACAGAAATTAGATATATTGAAATAATAGTTGTAGAAATTAGATATAACGAAATAATAGTTATAGAAATTAGATATAATGAAATAATAGTTATAGAAATTAGATATATTGAAATATTAGGTTGGTGCGTATGAAATGTCGGATTCTCTTTACATGCGGACGTTTGTCTCCCTGTTTTCGTTATACTTTTGTCTTTGGCATAACCTCATTCATAGTCGTATTGTCCATTGCCAGAGACTCATTTCAGCAAAATAGGTTTTCTCGAAGGTCTTCCCTTTTGTTATTTCTTTTGAGTTTATTGCCGATATGTATTCTGCCGACATTCGCGTCATTTTCTTATATGAGTACAAACTTGCTAATAGTGCTGCAAAAGCTGAATGCAACATAAACCAAGCGTTTGGGGAGAATACGGTTAACGATCGGAAAGTGCAGCGTTGGTTCGAAACATTTCGGACTGGCGATTTTTCACTGCAAAATGAGCCGCGCGGAAGACCCAAAACGTCTGTGAAGAATGATGACCTGAAGGCTCTAGTGGAAGCGGATCCAGCCGTATCCACGAGGGAACTTGCTATCAGGATGAAAGTTGACCATACAACGATATTGAGACACCTGAGATTGGCAAGGTTAAGAAGATGGACAAGTGGGTACCGCACGCACTGACAGAGCGAAATAAGCTGGATCGGTTAAACGTATGCTCATCATTGCTAACCCGATTTCACTGGAATATGAAGTTTTGCAGCATCCACCATATTCACCGGATCTCTCGCCGACAGATTTTCATTTGTTCAAGCATTTAGAGCTGTTTTTAAGGGGCAAACACTATGAAAATGTAGACAGTCTAAAAAACTCGATATCAGAATTTATTAATTCTAAAGACCAAAATTTTTTTAAGACAGGCATCTACGCTTTAAAATCTCGTTGGAAGAAGTGTATTGAAGCGAATGGAGCATACTTTGATTGAATAAACAGCTTTTGAAGAAAGATATGCAGTTTTATACAATCACTTAAGAATCCGACATTTCATACGCACCAACCTAATACTAGTTATAGAAATAAGATATAATGAAATAATAGTTATAGAAATTAGATATATTGAAATACTAGTCATAGAAATTAGATACAGAATAGATGTGATAAAAATTAGGTACAATAAAATGATAGTCAGGGAATAAGAATAAGAAAAGAGAAGAGAATAAGAGAATTTCGTCGTTCAGATCCACAGTAGGATGTTTTACTGCTGTTTTCGGACTTACACGTCCTACCGTTTCTCCAATACGACAATATATGTGAATGAGTGAATGAATAAATATGCGAATAAATCTCTGAATTTGTAAATGAGTAATTGAATGAATTTTCAAATGAATTAATAAATAAATAAAAAATCAAATGAAATAATGAATTTCAATTTGCTTCCTACACTTCACTCCGCGTGAATTTCACAGGTTACAATCACAGTTAAAACGCTTGAGGGGTCAAAGATTAGTCATAACTTATTACTTTTATGAAATATGCACACTAATAATCTGAAGAAATTAAATTAGCTATAATTTTATTTTTTGAAGATTTCTTGCGTGCATTTTTTTAACAATGTGTTTTTGAGATAGAAAAATTAAGCAACGTGTTTTAAAGTCTATTTCGGGCCATTTCTGTAGCTGGATGCTTTGTTGTGACAACAGAACGGGATGTCTGTTTAATTACTTTTATCGTATTATTTAGGTTTTATTTTCTCCCACGTCCTAAAGTAGTCCATCATTGAATACATACATATACTAGGTACATATTATATATAAATAAATACCACACTAAGCGTCAGTATGTCTCAAACAATATTAAAAATGTTAAAAAGAACTTTATCATTTTAATAACATTAATTACTGTTGGTGCTATGATGCACCACCACAAAATATTACAAAATGTGCATCAAATTGGAAGATAAATTTTTTGACTGGAAATCAAGAAGTTTAATATCTAAGTTAAGATAGATAACGCATCGAGCTAACTAAAATATTTCAGCATTTCACTTTGCCCCTCAATTTCATTTAAAAGAGTGCTTAAGTTCAATCTCTACTAATAATAAAGCTGAAAGTTTGTCTCTCTGTCTTTCCTTCTGTCTTTCCTTCTGTCTGTCTGTCTGTTACGCGCGTAGCGCCAAAACCGTTCGGTCGATTTTCATGCCACTTGGTACAAAATTAGTTTGTAGCATGTAGTTTTGCACCTCGAAGCGATTTTTCGAAAATTCCATTTCGTTCTTTTTCTATTCGAATTCTTAGCGGAAATTCGATAAAATAGGGAAGAAATATTTTATACACATTTTCAAGTCTTATGTCATTCGAAAGCTTGAAATTTTCTGCACAAAATGAAGTTTTTTCGAAGTTTCTACGATCATCAGGAGAGCTGTAACAATTGTTTTTAGAATCCCGGAATTCAAGGCTTACCTTCAGTAAAGCAAGCCAAACGATTCTAAAATGGTTAATGAAATGAATTATTTTATCAACGGAAATCAACTTTTCATGCTGTTACTATGGTTACGTGTTCATACTTATTTTTGTTTCGTTCTTTTTCCAGGGTTGCCAGAAGTAGTATTTTTGATACTACGGTAGTATTTTTTCGGCCCAAATAAGGAGCGTAGTATTTTTCTGGCCACCCTGTTTCCAATATACTAATGACTTAATTAAAAGATTTGGCGGATTTTTTTTCCATTTTTATAGATTTCGCATTTCAGCAATATTGATTTTGGCAACGTTTAGAAACAGTAGTAGGAGCGTCTATCGCCCATTTAGCGAGAAAGGGGTACCCAAAGCACAAAGATTAACCAAATATCGTATAAATTGTGACATTGCAACGTTCTTTTTAAAGTGTTTCATTTCGGAAAATGTATTGTTTTGTTTTTAAAGCTGGGAAAGGAAACTTTCTTCTTCTTTCAAATTTTGGTAAGATTTCTGTTGGTTTCTGTGAGCAACAAAATTTTTCTTATTTTCTCTTTTGGCTTATTTTTGCGCATCTCCAGTTGGGGTTTCATTTGAATGTCACAAGGGGATGCTTTACCCCTTTTTTGGAGTTAATCAGTGTTAATTTCAATGCAGATGAATTGGCGCGACCACTTGGCGATATATCGCCAAGCCTTTGATCGCGAAGTATTTTTTTAAATTCGAATTTTTTTTTTAAATTTGGACTCAATTTGGCGCTATTAGCGATATTTTGCCAATTTGGCGACAAATTTGCGATTTTTTTAAAAACTTTTTTTTGGGGGGGGGGGGTTCAATTTGGCGCTATTGGTGATATTTTGCGAAAAATTCACTGAATGATGTTAAAATCGGCGATATTTTGGAGATTAATCATTGTAAAACATTTTTTTGCATTGTTTCGTGGCAAACTAGGGATATAAATGTTTGAATTGGTATCTTACTCCCTCCAAGCACTATTTTAGCACTTAAGGCATCTACTAAGAAATGTACACGTAAAAGGAAGTAGTGTAGGACCCATGCCAAATTTTTATATCATACTTTGAAGGAATTGTAGTTGAATTATAACTAAAATAGAGTATTTTTTCTGCTATATTAATTATTTTACAAATGAACTTTTAATTTTATACCACGGGCAAAGCCGTGCGGGTACCGCTAGTCAATGAATAAAGACCAATACTGATTCAAAAAAATTTTTTTAACCCTTCACTGCATGGTGTGCCTAATCTGGTACAAGCCAAAAAAAGCCTCATATATTCCTATGATCTTTAAATGCAGTTAAGCTGAGCTTTGTGCCCCTTCTGAAACATTGCTATAACAGTTTAGTGTGATTTTTATGCAATAGTTAGTTGCACTAGTCTAGGTATTACAGTTCTTGCTTTTGAAAAATAGAGTGTCTGCATTACAGTAAGAAGTGTGCTTAATCAGTATTTCCTTTGTTCTAAAAATGTTTAAATATATATGCTGTACTTGGTGGCAAAATTTGTTTGTTCCACTTATGGCACTAAACACATTGTTGATTATTACACTTATCGGTATAAGCATATACTATGTGCTTTGCGGCATATGTGGGTGGAACAAACAGATAAAACATCATTTTTGGTGTAAATATTTAACATTAATTTTTTCTTCATTTTTCCTGAGCTCAGGGCTATTAAACTGTTTTTTTTACAGTATAACACTGGCAGCAGAAGTTTCAGCTTAAAACCGTAAAAGCACAGTAATAAACTGTACAATTAGTTATTTTACACTTTATTACTGTAGAACTAGAAATTCTACAGTTTATTACTGGGTCATTCCATCGTGACTAACGTAACATTCAGAGCTGATTTTATAACTCATTTTACGTGTAACTTAAAGGATAAAAAATAATTTTTCGCTGTGTTGGTGGATTTACAATGTATATGGTGCACATGTATTATTTCCGCTAAGAATTTAAAACAAAATTACTGACAACAGATATTTTTTCAACCAAAATAACAGTGTGACTAACATAACATTTTTGCAACCCTGAAAAATAATGTTCATGTTATGAGGCAAAAATTTCTGAAAGTTAAGCAAGTGTTAAAAATTGGCTGATATATTTGAAAAATATGGAATGTTAGCTTTTAAAAATATATATCACATTTATTAAATTTTGAATTTTTTTAGTCTTAAGTGTCACTTTTGCTGAAAATGGCGTGTGACTAACGTAACGTGACTAACGTAACCATCGAATAACAAGCAATAGATACATTAAATACAATTTATTATGGCTAATATTATTGATAATTACATTACTTTTTCACTTTTTAAAACTTTTTACGTTGCATATTTTATTTATTTATTATTATTTTTTTAATTTTATTTATTTATTTATTTATTCTGGGGTAAGAAATTGTAAATGGAAGGCTCCCTTTTAATTTAATTGAGTCTGTCAAAGAAAAAATAGCTTCTGCAAACTGAATATTATCAGGTTTGGGCTATTCAAATATTTGACCTGTTTCTCTCATCTTTGATATTTTGAGCCCACTGTTTGAACTTCCCAGAATTGACTCGCAATTTTTTTCAAAACCAATTTCTTCATTCTTATTAACTTTTTTATAAAGTTGATAGATTTCTTCTAAGTTATACATGGGCAAACCCTTTAGTAGCTTCTTTTTCTTGTTGGCAACATAGTTCTTTACAGATTTAAAATCTTTCTTGTGGGAAAAAAATTGCGATATTATCACATTATTATAAAATTAGGTGACTTATTGCTTTGTATTATCCGACAAACTTAACGAGTGTCTGTGGGATTTAGAATTTCCAATATTAACTCCTATACCTGATGCCAGCTTTTGGATAGATATAACTTTCTTTCTGGGACTGTTAAGTAAAACTTTTCTATATTTCTTCATTGCCATTTCCAGTTCTTGCCTTGTGGGAAAAGGAGATTCTGCAGATATGGAGGAAATAGTAGTTTTTTTCTGTGCAACCATCTTACTTATTTTAATTATTTTGAGGCTTCTCTTTCTTCTTCTTTTAACTTCATACCCAAAATTGTGTTTTTTCGTAAAGAACGCATCAATGTTTTTGATATTTCTTTTTTATCTGAATCGCCCGACTGAGGGTCTGATTCGCCCGACTTCTTTTCCGTTTTGAAGCAGTTAAAGGAGCTATTTTGCCTCAAATATTTCAAATTAATTTGATATATTTATTTACTCTTAACTGGAAATTTAAATAAACATTAAAATAGTTAAGCTTTAAGCTAAATTAATCTTTTTTAAATTGTTACGATAGTCACATTCAAACTGTTACGATAGTCATATTCAAACTGTTACGATAGTCATATTCAAATTGTTACGTTAGTCCGGGGCCATCGCGATTCTCTCCTCTACTCTACTCTTTTCCTCCCCGGGCCTGACACTGTGAGATTGGGAGAGCCCGTGACGTCATTCATTGAGTCGAAAGATCGGAGCGTCGGACAAGACTGATCGGGGCCATCGCGATTCTCTCCTCTACTCTACTCTTTTCCTCCCCGGGCCTGACACTGTGAGATTGGGAGAGCCCGTGACGTCATTCATTGAGTCGAAAGATCGGAGCGTCGGACAAGACTGATCGGACATTCGCAATTGTTTATGGGTGCTTGTAAATTTTTTTCCCTCGATGTTATTCACAGTTATAGGGGGGGGGGGTGGCTAGTGCCCTGGGCGTCAGATTATAGGGAATACATTGCAGGGTATGTTAGTTTTCAGGTAACTCAAAGGATGTCATGTAAATATTGTCCCCAGGAATTATGTCAAGATAAAGATTTGAAATTTGAGTGTCCCAAAGAAGTTGATGACTATCTTATGCTCACTGACAGAGGGAATTTAAAATGGCCACAAAAATTTCCTTTCGACATTGCTGTGGAAGCATATCAAATTTTCCAAAAATTAATTTCAAAACCATATGAGGAAGAGTTTTTAAAACTGGGCAACCAGAAAAACATCTTTGTTCAACTGGTTATGGATAAACTGGAACTGCTTAAAATAGGCGGGGATTATGAATGCATTTGTGGCAACGACAGTAATATTTTAGCTAGTAAATGTGTTTCCATTTTTGCAAATATTTATCTAAACAATTATTCAAAAGTGAAAAATGACAGGTTGAAAACAAAAAATAACAAAAGAAAACTCGATGTATTTCAAGTGATTTAGTATCAAATAATTATAATAAGTCAGTACGTTTTTTTCAAAATTTTGAGTTGTGTCACTTTTCTTGCTCATGAGCAAAATGTATGTGTGTAATGTAATCGTTTTAGTTTCATTGAAATGTATGCATGAGTATTACTGATCCTTTTAGCTATTGTATATTTTAGTATCGGTTTTAACTAGTTTTTGTTGTATCAGCGGTATTTGCTTGTCAGCGGTTACCGTGCCACCCTATTCAGAGGATAATCGGTATAATTTACTGTATGCATATTTAGTTTCAAACTATGATCATTCTTTTATTAACTACTTTCTTATATGTTCTTTCTTTATTGATAATAGAAATTGCAAAACCATAAATGGGTTAAATGATTGAAAAAAAGAAAGAAAAATTTTCATAATGTATTTACTATATGTCGTACCTATTGTAAGTCATTTTAGTCGACAAATCTACTTGATTGCTATTTTTTGAATTCATCCATTATTATTGCCACACTCTAAATGATTAGGAGTACTTTTTCTTTACCTGCTGCAAAAGTAGTTAACGCAGGAGTAATTATGTCATTGATGCAGTAATAAATTTTAATTTAAAAATGTGTGATGGGTTTCTTTCGTCCATTATTTTCATATCTCCTCTGTTCAAGTTGCAAAAAGCTTAATACAGAACTTTACTATGAAAATATGTTGTAGCAGGAGAATATTAACTATTAACTATTATCATATTAACTAAGGGTTTATTTATTCCTAATTTATTTATTTGATATTTATTTGATTCAAAAATCTTATGACTAAAAATTTTATTTCGGATTGGGTAGGGAAAAACACATGTGTTTTGACTATTGCTTTTATTTGCTATAAATAACAGTTAAAAAAAACATGATTTGGAAAGAGCAAA
The DNA here is from genome assembly GCA_038373865.1 of Uloborus plumipes. Classification (NCBI taxonomy): domain Eukaryota; kingdom Metazoa; phylum Arthropoda; class Arachnida; order Araneae; family Uloboridae; genus Uloborus; species Uloborus plumipes. Next base: position 9,940 of record JAXGGA010009421.1, read on the forward strand.
ATTTGCAAACTTTATATTTTAAGCATTTTTGTTATTATTATTTTTTTTCAATGTGATAATTATTATTCATTCACATTGATTGGGCTAATATATAAACCAGCAAAAAACATACGCAAAAATATTTGTGTTTAAACCTGTGTATTGTACAATACATTCTCATTTTTAAGCGAAAACTAGGATGAAACCGTGCTTTCGATCTGACGCGGAGCGCGGAGGAAGGACTCAATGTGTGACGTCACTAAAGCCAGTGTGCGGCCCGGGGAAAGAAGAAGTTACTATGATTCGCGACGGCCCCGGTTAGTCACATCTAAAATGTTACGTTAGTCACACTAATATTTTTCTATTAAATATATCTAGAATAAATATTTTAGGATTTTCAAGTAGATATGATACAGACATAAAAAAGTAAACTTCTATGGTATTTAATTATTTTAAGTTCAGTTTTAAAATAGAAAACATTTCATTTTTGTGACTAACGTAACACAAAATAAGAAAGTGAAATAATGAAGATAATTAAAATGCTTAGCTTATAAACTGAATGAAAAAAGCTGTTAATTCAATCAGATATAACTCCAAACTTTCATAAGAAACGTAGTTCTTCTAAAAATTCACAGAATGTGATGCATGAAAACAATGACCAATGTTTTTAGCGTTTACTAAGACTTCTCTGCAGCCATGTACTTACCGAGCTCCAACATAAACACCAAAAAGGATTTTTCAAAATTGTTGCTAGATTCATATACTAGAAAGTATGTTGAATAAAATGATAGGTCACAGTTAAGTTTTTAAGGTACTTTTATTTTTCAGGCTGAGGTTGACATTTCTATGGAATGACCCTACTGCAAAATTAGCAATTTTACCATAAAATTAGCTGTATCATACTGCAAAAAAAGCAGTGTAAAACTGGAAGAGGTTCCAGTTTAAAACTGCAAAAGGTACTGTAACAAACCGTGAAACTAGTAATTTTACAGCTCACTACTATAAAATTAGTTGTATTAGACTAAAAACCACAACTATTTTTTACATTGTATATAATGGCAGGCAGGAAACTTTGTGTCTTTATGTTATTGGTTTACTATTAGGCTAAAATATAGTTCATCGTCTTACAAAAGACATTCTCAATTTTGGAATTATTATAATCTCTTGTTTTATGCTTTTAACTCATTGTTGCAAGTGTAGCACCTAATTACTTGCATACAACAACGTATTTTCAACTTTGGACTTCTCACATTCTTTATTAAGTAATGAAGTTTTTGTTTTTTATCGCATAGACGCTATTGTAACATTTATTAACTGGCCCAAAATAAAAATAGGTAATTTGGACTACTTAAAATTTAAAATCTATATTAAGTCGATAATGTTTTATGTTTTCTATCGTATAATCATTAATGTAAAACTTTCTTTCTGGCACAAAAAAATGAGATATTACAGAGAGAGTTTGAACTTCTTCAAATATTTATTAAGTAACGAAGATTTTACGCTTTCTACCGCATTGCGATGAAATGTGCTTATTTTTAATCGGACCCCTCCAATTTATAATTACAATGCTCGGTGCGGATATCATTTCATCGAAAAAGATACTTGTTGTTTGAGTGAATGGAAGGAACACAAAATAGTATAACATTCATGTTTTGATTGTATGTATAAAAAAGCGTGCACATATAACATAAAAATGTTACATAAATATATATGTATGTATTCTCATAAAAATTATAAAAGTGCATGGCACACTCATAGCATTTTGTACGCATTTTATATACAACGACATCAAAGCATTGTCAGCCAATGTCAAGTTCTACAATTCACAGAAACTCGTAACAACAAAGAAGTTTAGTCACAATTTTATATGTTAAGAAGACAAGGTCCGTACTAGTAATTTGGACATAAAGTAAAGTGTTTTTTTCACAGCTTATATATCTACTACTTTGGGTTTTTCAAACGAGTAAATATTCAGTTAAAAAATTTTTAATTTTCCTATCTGCTTGTCCAGGATACGTATGTATTTATACAACATACAGTGCATTAAAATCTTTTCATACTTTAAAGGATTTTTACCAAGGACAAACTATGAAATATTAAAATCTCACGGAATTATAAGAATATAATTTTTAGCTTTATGTAGCAATTTCATGCACACATGTTTAGTTCGTCTTCATTATCGTATCATTCGTCATATCTTTCAATAATTACGATCAAAATCCTGCCCATCTTTTGTCTTTTACTAAAATCACAAGAGCTCTTTATTAAAACAGCCGTCCCAAGGTATTGTACGTACCGCCAGGTAACCAACCTAGATTATCATTATTTGTAAATGCTGAGCTGTTTCTCAAATCAAGCTTTGGGAAATTTCTGTCAATTCTCAGTTCCGGTGTGAAAATATCTCTAGATTTAAAAGTTAGACATTTTTAGCTCTAACTTTAAATGGCAAAAGTATCACATTGGTGTCAAGTACGTTCTCATTATTAATGGAACCTTTCACGCGAAAGCTACGGCCCACGAGCAGACGATATTTTCACGTCTTTTCAATGGTGGTGAGATTGATGTTCTCCATTTGCGTGACTGAAGTAGTAAATCTGTATTTAGTGCCCGTCAGGTTGTTCCGCTGGCGTGACATGTAATCTTTGTCACAACAGCGACAGCACAGGAAGTTCTTGAATTCTTTGCGAAATTTTCCTTCAAAAGAGAAAAAAAAAATGCTTTTGTAAGTTTCACTGTTTGTTTTACATCAGCATAGTTAAATTACTTTTTTCAATTTGTACAATAAAGGAATTATAAAATAAAAACTCCTTTCAAAACCTTTTCCCGCGAAAGGAATATATGTAGCAGTTTTAGTCATAAATCCCTCTGTTGATCCCCTTGAAGCTTTGATATATTTATAAGACACATTATTCTCCGCTTTTGTATTTTGAAACTAGAAAAACCAACATAAATTTAATTTGAAGAGTGTTATATTTTGAATTATTTTGTAATAAATCAGCAAGTTTCATTTTTGTAAAGCAATGGAATACATTTCTCGAAACATTTGCACGCGGGTGTGACATTTTTACTCATATATCTGTAACTTTATCCCCGAAACTTCAAACTTTGTTTCATAATTATTATATACTCAAATATAAGGAACCATCATGCAGCACAATATGAAGTATTAACTTTCTGCACAAAAGAAAAAAAAATACTTGAAAAATAATGATTCGTACGTGTTGTGGGTGTGGCAAGCACGGCCACGCCCCACCCACATAACGGTACAAATCTTTTGCTTTTTGAACTGCAAGAAAGCTTTTTAGGAAGTTTTTACTTCATAGTATGATAAATAATGGCTCTTTAGATTCAAATGTATAACAATTAAAAAACAAAATGTTAAACTTCCAGGAATAAAGTGCAAATATATCCGTAAAAATTTCTTATTCGTGCAATATGGACTGATCAATATAATATAGTTGCGATATCTCGTTTAATGTCAATGCAAACACACCCTTGCGTAAATAAATGTGAACATAGAAAAATCCGATCAGCCACCAAAAGTCTTCGCCGAATTGTTGACTCATGCAAACTCCAACATCACGCCATGCAAACACCAACATCACGCCAAGTCTTTTGTAAGCTCAAAACTAGTCTTACAAAGATTTGTTTACTGCTTCTAATAAGAAATGATTGTCTTTAGAGATTGTTAAAGGTAATCGGTCTCATTTTTACCATAATGATGCTATTTACTGCACCTACGTTTTTTTTTTTTTTAAGATTTTGAAGCAATCTCACGTGGTTTATGATAACTAACTATTGTTATTAATGTAAAGAACTATCATATGGTTCAAATCAGAAAAGCATGTCAGTGGCATTTTATTTTGATAGCAACCTATTGGTCTTTTCTATAATTTATAGATGCCATTTATTATCATGTGTTGTATTTTAATAAAAAGGAACAAATTTTCAAAAATGAAAAGAAAACCCTACTGATGGTTTAAATAGTGTATACGAGTGTCAAAAATAAAAGCCCTTATTAATTTGTGAATGGCTCTGTAAGTTTAGTATTTTCAAAATTTTTGAACCAGCAAATAAAAGAAAAGTCAATCTTCTTACTTAAACCACATAAACCTTAATTTTCTTCCATATTTGATAATTTACTGCATGGCAGATAAGACAATAATAAGTAAAGAGAGAGACGAGAAGAGTTTCGGGTGTTTTGAGTGGAATGAGTGAAAGTTTTATACGTAGGAAGGCGTTCCCTGAAAAATTTTCTAAATCCTACCTCACACAGCAGCACTCTCTGGAGCTTCTATTATTATTATATCCTGCTGCAAAACAGATGAGAGTTTCTTCTTCTACTTGTACTGCGTTCCCAAGTAGCATCAACTCATCGGATTTTGCTCGGCCGATCATCGAACTCCTCGTAAACTGATCCCGTAACGCACGATGACATCGTTCCGATCAGTATCCGAGCACGGTTTTCGATGAGCTACTTTTCTTTGGAAAGCGATATCCTTCCGATCAACTTTCCCGATGAAAATAAGCCGAGATATATTCCATCGGAAAACGATATCCTTCCTGATCGGAAGTTTTCCGATGAAATTCATTGGCACGGGACTGTTCTGCTCGTAAACTGTCCCAAATCTCATCGTATTTCAAGCAAAACTCATCGGATTTTGCTGCTCGGATAATGTTTGGCCGATGAGACATATTGGATCATCGGCCGATGAGAATTTCATCGGGTTTCGATGAATGGCCGATCATCGGCCGATGAGATAATGCTGCTAGGGTTATCTCCACAATTTTAATTTTAGTACTTACACCCCTTTACTTCTGAGTATTTCGTACATAATTAGGCAATTCTTACCATTCATGAAGTTATAGATGATGGGATTGATTGAACTGTTAGCATAGCACAACCAATGAGACATGAGAGAAGCCACTGTGGTAGCTGTGGTTTGCGGCAATCCAACGGTATATCTGCAAAAACAATATATATCCCGCATTATGCAAATACAAACCGCATTATACAAGGGCAAATATATACCCCATGACATTAAAAAGTTTGTTTAAAATTAGAGAAGTCTATCATCCTATACATCGACAATTATGTCGTTATTTCAACTGTATATCTTTTATAGCTTAGGCGCTGTACCAGAAGAAAGTAGGAACACTGCACAAAGAAACTTGTTGTTTTTACAGTATAATACTGAAAGCGGAGGTTTCAGTTTAAAACCGTAAAAGCGCAGTAATAAACTACAAAAGTAGCTATTTTACAGCTTATTACTGTAAAATTAGCAATTTTAATACAAAATTATCTGTATTATACTGTAAAAACAAAAGTGTAACACTGACAGCAGAGGTTCCAGTTTAAAACTAAAATGCACGGTAATAAACTGTAACCTAGCAATTTCACAGTTTATTATTCTAAACTAGCAATTTTACAGTTTATTACTGTAAGCTAGCCACTTTATTTCTGTAAAATTGCTGTAAAATTAGCTGTATTGCACTGTGAAAACAACATTAATTTTACAGTGTAGATCTCTGCTTCGCATTGACGTCACAATTCCTCTCTCAAACCATCTCCTTCTGAGCAATTTCTATGAGGAGGCAGTTTGAGAGGGAAATTATGATGTCAATCCGAAGCGGAAAGATTCCGTGCGGGTGCCAGAATAAGCCGCTTAGACTCCACATTCAGTCAAAATGCCGTTTTGAAGTAAGAGGAGAAACGTTGTAACGAGTAAATAAATATATAACGCAGAAAAAATTGCATACATCAATACTGGGTTCGTAATAAATATATTTATCAGAGGCAAAATAGTTACTAATGTACTTCAAAAATGGAAGTCATCTAGGAGAAATTATAAAGTAAATATGGAGAAATATATAACTAAACAAATTGTTTTCAACCTATGCTCTACTCTTCTATAAAATTTTACTTAAGTATATATGTTGTGTGACTTGCAGTGAATGCTTTAAATATAGTATTTTCTTTCAAAACTTTTAAAACATATTTTTATTCGTAATAAAGAATTCCAATATAAATTTAATTAAACTTAAAATAAACTCAATGAGTAATAAAATATTTTTGAAAAAAAAAATTGAACCGACTTCGGAACTTCACTCAGCAAATGCTCTAAAAAGTAAAAAATAATTTTATTCTTTGAACACCATCGATACTACATTTAAACATAAGTTTTGAAGTCGGCGCAAAACAGCTAAATAGAATCATTCGAAACTATAAATATAAATTTAAATGAATCCAGGTTCTTTATTCGCATTCGCATTCATTGAAAAATACATATTTATGCAATGGTACAAATATTCAGCTCTCAATTTTCAATGATTTCTCTGAAAATGTTGGCAAAATATAGTAAACATCATTTTACCTATAGTTTTTGCGCCGACTTCAAAACTTATGTTTAAATGTAGTATCGATGGTGTTCAAAGAATAAAATTATTTTTTACTTTTTAGAGCATTTGCTGAGTGAAGTTCCGAAGTCGGTTCAATTTTTTTTTTTTTTTCAAAAATATTTTATTTTATTCTTTTTAGTGTAAATGTACATATGAAATAAGGTAATGTTTCCATTACAAAACTTCACCTAATTTGCTTAAGCAAATGCTTCATAAAATAAACTATGTAAGGAAAAAAAAGAAAGAAAGTATCAACCCGTCTAAGATTTTAAACGATTGACACTAAAAAATAATCCTTCTTATTCTCTGGTATTTATTTGTGTACTAGTTTAATGAAAGGCTAAATATTATTCAAAACAACACTAGATGCTGGCGGTTCATAAAATTTTACGACGTATTACGTACGTGGCACGCTAATGAGTTTCATGTTTGCTTCAGTTAAGCCTTCATTCAAAATTTTCATTATCATTATAATTACTGTTTCATATCAATCACGTTTTGTAACAATATATTTCATATTTAATCATTTAGGACAAATCGCTTTAAATTTGAGCAAAAATTTGGAGATTTTCCTCACTTTCTTCAGAATTCCTTTATCAAAACTTATGTAAATTAAGACTAATAAAACCTGAAATATTACGAATCAATTAGTACCTGGTACGACTTTAAGTTCGTTGGAGTTAAGGAGAAAAAAGCAGGACATAGAAAGATACTCGGTTTAAAATTTTCAAAAAGACCATAGAAATGAATTTCATTATGCAATCCAGAGAAGCCTGGCGTTCAAAATGGTCATTATTACGATTACTGTGATCCCAATTTCTTTTTCGAAAGATTTCTGCAGGCTCCCGTTATCGAACCCGGACCACGAGAGGATGGGACCAATCGGAAAGAAAGACCTTTCTAACAAAAAAAGAATTTTTGAAATCGGTCCAGGCGTCTTCGAGTAATCTTGGAACATACCGAAAAAAAAAATTTCTCCGACGAATTGTATAACCTCCTCCTTTGTTGAAGTCGGTTAAAAACAACAACAAAAGTATTTCAACAATCTTCGGTTTTTCAAGTCTTAAAAACTAACGAAAATACTTCTCAAAGTTTGAATAGTTATTTATTTTACTTTCAGCAAAGCCTGCATTCTCCAGACTTAGTATCGGCATTGTTATTATTATTATTGTTATTATTATTTTTATAACTATTTTCTATTGAGATATTATAAAAGAAGATCAGGGTTGGCAAGTTTTTGACAGTCGGAGGTTTTATCCGGTTTTAACCGTGGTTTTTACCGTCATGTCAAAAACCCCTTTTCGACATGGTTTTTGACATAATTGTCAAAAACCTAAATTTCTGTCCAAAACATGTTTAAATTTGATATTGATAATCAAAATACATTTTCAAATGAATTTTACAATTTCTGATTTCAGACACTGAAGTAAACTTTTAGAGTTTTAGGTCATTAAAATAAAGTGTAATAAGCATCCCTAAACATAATTGAAGGGCTCAGGAGTAAATAATGGTAATTAGCATTTTAAAAAATCAAACATATGGCTTTTGAATATGGTTTTATTGCTTTGGGAAATTACTGTAACAGGTTTTTTTATTTTAAAAATGAAGTGGGTACATTAATTAAGTGCTGTGTGTCTTGGGTATACAAACTTAATAAATTTTTACAAGTGATTTTTTTTAATTTTAATTTGAAATAGCCCGATTTTTAAAATTTGTCAGATACCATTATTTACTCCCGAGCCCTTCAATTGGGATACTACAAGATGCTTACATGTGGAAAATAAAATAAATGAATGAGCTACTATCATTATAGAATAAAAATTAATTACAAATAACAGTATATTAAAACGTACACCTAATTACAATTTATAAATTTTAGAAAGCAGAAATTGCATAGTGTTTAGTTGCCTGGTATTATTTGTAGACTTACATACATAAAATAAACCATCTTAAGTTAACAGTTACTTAAGGTATTAAGTCCCAATCTAAATCGTTTTTCCCGCGGAGCATACGATAACAAAAGACCAGTTTTGATGCTTTTTGGACGCCAAGTCTATTTCTAAGTTTAGAATGTATACGAGTCCGAAACTCGAGAAGATTCTCTCGACAGACGCTGAGCTACATGGGCTGGAATGTAATTGTACCATCAGCTGTACAAATTCGGCAGAGATGTTGCTTTTTTTAAAACTTTTCCACCATGTTTTTACTGGGATATTCTGAACTGCAAAGTAGCTACCGGGATGAGGGGCAGATTCGGCTTCAAATGCAATTAAATGCTCGAAAGAATTTGGTTGGATTTCAAGCAACCATTTTCGAGCTATTTCCTTTTGCTCATCATTTAGGATTTCTCCTTTATATATTGGGTGCATTAGGTACGCCAAATAGTGAAACGGTTTAAGATATGAAGAGAGGTGTTTCATTACAGCATCATGATCTGGAGAAAGACTAGAATCCTCTGCTAGGGAATGCCATGCTCGACAGGCATCAGTCAGTGTTGCAACGTCTCCTTGTACCATATTTAGGGTATCTGCTAATGGCTTCAGTTGTACTTGCAATTCTCTGACTTGCGGGTACAACAAAACTGGATTTAAACAAAACTTCTTTAAAAACTAGTTTTAAGTTTTTTATTTATAACTTTTTTCACAGCATAACAAGTTAATTTAAAAGAATGCAAATTAATTTTTATTAAATTTATTAATTTAATTTTAATTAAACTTGATTGATAAGATAACTAATTGATAGTTATTGAAACATTTAAACAAAACTACTCTAAAATTTGGATTTAAGTTTTAATATTTGTAACTTTTTTCACTCCATAACAAGTTAATTTAAAAGAATATGAATTAATTTTCATTAAATTTATTAATTTAATTTTTATTAAACTTGATTGATAAGATAACTAATTGATAGTTATATAAACATTTAAACAAAACATCTTTAATAGCTAGATTTAAATTTTAATATTTAACTTTTTTCACAGTAAAACAAGTTAGTTTAAAAGAATGAGAAATAATTTTCATTAAATTTATTAATTTAATGCTTATTAAACTTGATTGATAAGATGTATAAATTTTTATTCAATATTTTTCAGGATGAGAAACCTTACATGTTTATAAAAAATCTCAATAACCATTGTATTTGAGTTTTAGATAGGTTTTCGACAGGTTTTTGACGTTTTCGACAGGTTTTCGACGGGTTTTCGACAGGTTTTCGACACGTCATGTCAAAAACTGGTTTTTGACGTCAAAAACCCAACCCTGAAGAAGATGCATTTTATCTCCAAAATTTTATTCATTTAAATCTAGGAAAACTTTTTATAACAATATCACACTTTATAAATATGTAGTTTTAGCAATACCCATTCTTATAACAAAAGTTTTTTTTGTTCGCTTGTTTGTTTCTTTTCCTTTTAATTTAAAGAAAGTATTAGTCTACATTTGAAACTTAGTTTAAAGCTGACTATTTCTAACAGAGTATTACTATTGGGAGAAAAAGGAGAAGGGACTGAAAATCTACAATGCCAAATCTTCTGTGAAAGGATTAAGTTTGTTTACAAGAAACAATTTCTTCTGGAATTAAAACAGTTGCACGATTTCATCTTGCAATTGCGATGCATCTATGTTTGTTGAAATTTCACCTCTCATATAGCAAAATCTTTCACAGCTGTTTTCTTGAATCCGAGTATTCAACACGTATGGAATTGATTGGATCAGTGTAAGCAGCTAAAACTTTAACAAGTTCTCTCTGGAAATGTATCTTAAAGAGAATGCGAATTTTCCTCTGGTATTCATTTAAAGACGATTTATTTTTTAATAACAATAGTTGAATATCTTCAGTAAAAGAGAAAAGGTCTAGTAAAGTAAGAGTTGTCAACTGCTAGCATTTCGTAAACATTGTTACTGTGACTTGTTACATTGTTACTGTGACTTGTTACATTGCTACTGTGACTTGTTACATTGTTACTGTGACTTGTTACATTGTTACTGTGACTTGTTACATTGTTACTGTGACTTGTTACATTGTTACTGTGACTTGTTACATTGTTACTGTGACTTGTTATGTTGTTAATGTGACTACTGTGAATCACATGTGAATTCTATCAATATGGGATTTTTTTTTACAAAAAAAGTTTTTTGAGTAACAGTCTTTTTTTTTTTTTTTGCAGTGTAGGCTTTGATGGGACAACTAGAAAAATATAGATTCTTCTAAAACTAAATATTCTCTTTTAAATGATTAGGACATTATTCTTGATACAATTATAAATGACAAGGGGAAACGTTGAACAATTTGTGTCTATTAAATTCCCGGACTGAAGCAATAACAATGGAATGAATAATAAAAAACAAACCATACGTTTAAGAGTCCGCAAAATAATACCGTCCGGCTCTCACACACTTTTGTGCATGGCTGTACAAAATCTGTTGAAAACATACTTCGTAGTCCTCTAAAGATATATTTCGAAGTTGAGCGATTACATGTTTATCTATGTCAGTGGTTCCCAAACTTTTTGAGCGCATCTCCCAATTCTACAGGTTGACTAACTCGTATTGCCCCTCCCCTCTTAAAAAAAAAAAAAAAACCACACGATGGATCTAGTGCTCATTGTTTTTTTTTTTTTTTTTTTGAAAATATGAATGCTTAATTTTAATTTGAAATAATAAACTAAAAGTAGCTTTTGTGCCCCTCCGTTCTTTTACAAAACAAGCGTAACTAACACCATTATCGTGCTTTAGAAAAAAAAAAGCAGAGGTAAACTGTTTATGAAATTATATTTTTTTTAATTTAGAATTAGGGGGAATTAAAAACACTAACCCCTAATATTAAAGCAAAATGAAAATTTTAAAAGCCATAAACTTGATGATGAGTGATGAAATACTTCCTTGAAGTGCAATTCGGGTGCTCGGAGGAACTTCATAAATTTTAATTTGTGTCTCTTTTAACTTGTGACTCTTTTCCTGAACTCCAGACCATCGGTCTCGTATGCGTTTTCGATTTCGATATTCGTTGGTTTTTAACTTTCCTTAAGGGGGTCTGGGACACATCTTGAAAAAAAATTTATTAAACAGTTTAGAATTTTGAAATTTTTTACACTAATTCACCATCTGTTTAATAAGCAAAATCATCACATACATGACAAAAAAAAACTTTTTTCAATTTTTTAATTTAAATTTTTTTCAGAAAAGGGGGGTCGCTTTAAATCGCAAAAACTTAAAATATTCTTGAACAATTTTCATTTTTTTTAATTCAATGTGAACACAAATATATAAGCTTTAATTTGTATTCGGCAATTTTAATAATATTAATTAGAAAAAAAATTAAAAATATTTGAGTAAAAATTTCGAAAAATTCGAAGGTACTTTTTTTTTCAAAAATCATATTTTTTGAACAAAATTTTTTTTTGAAATTTTCCGAATACAAATTCAAGTAAACTGTTTGAAAAAGATGTTCTCCAAATTTCGGAACGTTATCTTTATTAGTTCTTGAGTTATAAGAATTTGAATTCAAAAAATCCGGAAAAATTGCATCATGGCGAAAAACGCATTTTAAGGGAAGTTATTGCTGTGGCAACAGTTGCCTGACGGCTACATTAAATTATCATATCTTCCGTTCTAACTAAGATAGGAACAAGATTCAGACCTCATTTTAAAGAGAAGAAAACAGATTTTTTTTGAAATAATAAAAAAAAAAATGCAAAAGTTGACGATTTTTGTGTCCCAGACCCCCTTAATTTATCTTTGAACTATTCATCGCCCCTTTCGCCCCCTCTTGAACTTATCGTCCCCTTGAGAAACCAAATTGCCCCCAGGTTGGGAGCTACTGATCTATGTCATGTACCAAGGGCGGATGTACAAGGTCATGTACAAGGGAGGGGCGATGGGGGCGATCACCCCTCCCTTGAGAGACTCTTTCCCCGCAATTTTTCGACTTTGAAGTTCAAAAAAGAAAATATTAGATGGTTTGCGATGACACTATGAGAAGTCGTTGGGATTCGGGGTTCTGATCTGGATTTCTTTCGAAATTGAAGACCGAAACATTTGTAATAAACATGTGGTAAAACAAAGTGGAGGAGGGCAAGTAGGAAAAAAAACAATCGCCCCTCCCTTGGAACATTTCTGGATACGCCCTTGTCATGTACTTCCTGAAATCGATTCCTTTTTAGAGCAGTCTTAAGTTAGGGGTATGTCTGTTAAAATCAAAGACTGTACGTACAGTTAATGAATGAAAATGTGTAATAGCGTGCACAGGAATGTGAAGGAACGTGAAAATGTGCATCAAACCTGATGGAGAATCGATTTCAAGTCATAGAAAACAAAAAGAAAAACGCAATCGCTCAACTTCGGAGCAGATCTTCACTGGACAAGGAAGCGTGTTTCCAGGATTCGTACCGCCGTGCACAAAAGTGCGTGAGTGCCGGACGACTACGAAGAGACTACGAAGACTCTTTAGAGGTCTACGAAAAGTGTTTCCAGTTTGTGTATTGCGCCGTACATAAAAGTGTATGAGTGTCGGATGACTACGAAAAGACTACGAAGACTCTTTAGAGGTCTACGAAAAGTGTTTCCAGTTTGTGTACGGCGCCGTACATAAAAGTGTATCAGTGTCGGATGACTACGAAAAGACTACGAAGACTCTTTAGAGGTCTACGAAAAGTGTTTTCAGTTTGTGTACGGCGCCGTACATAAAAGTGTATGAGTGTCGGATGACTACGAAAAGACTACGAAGACTCTTTAGAGGTCTGCGAAAAGTGTTTTCAGTTTGTGTACGGCGCCGTATATAAAAGTGTATGAGTGTCGGAGGTGATTATTTTGAGGAAGTGTAAGTAAGTTTTTACTTTGCGTTCCGTTGTATGAGCCACAGTCCGGAAATTTAATAGACAATCTAGGTAGCACAAATAACCTGTAAACGTTTTTAAGCGGTTGTCACAAAGTTAATAACCATTTTACAATGTTTAAAAAACGAAGTGTGCTACTTGGGAAGTCTTGTCTTTTTTTTAAAGAAAAGAGCAACCTCGGTGAACTTAGTTGCTACCCAAAAATTAACAGTTTAAGGGTATTATAGCATGGCTATTTAGATTCCTTACCTGAGAGCGTTGATGAGATGTACTGGGAGATAGCAGAGCCCGAAAATGACTACAACAGCTATCAGCATCTTCGCTGCTTTTCTTCGTGACTGAATTTGGCTCTCGCAGCTCGGATTGACTGTTATCAAGCGGACAGTTGTGCCGTTCTTTCCGTTCTTCTGGGACACAGCAGCTGAAAATTAAGTTCTGGTATCAGTCACTCTCGAAATGATGCCTCTAATAGTAGGTGCATTCAAAAAAAAAAAAAAGAAACAAAGGAAAAAAATAAATAAATAAATTATATGCTCATATATCTGAATTGACTTTTCAGCTCCTTTTAATTGCGAAAGTTTTAAGATCAGCTCACACGAGTACAGAGCAGCTTATAGCCTCATTGGAAAAAATTGAATTATTTTCAATAAAGTTGTACCTCCTTAGCATCACGATAAACCCCTACAAACCAATACCGCCCTATTGTTTGTTGCTCATTTTGTTTTTCCTTTAAGAAAAACTACGGCTAAGATGAACGGACTTCAAATGTGCCTTGGAGTTCGAGTGTATTGGGTTTTGGATACTTATATCCACACATTTTTTAATTATGTTCAACACCATGCATTTTATACTTATAAAATTGCGAAGAAAAAAATGTCCGACGTGGATACATATTTGAATGCACTGCATTAGTTCGTTGATATTACAGCATTTTACTAAGTACGCTGTTTGGAAAAAAGGAAACAGGAATTTAAACAATTACAGTGAACTCTCATTTATACGCCGCCTCATTTATGCGCCTTTTTCACTTGTACGACGATTTTGAATGGTCCCAGCATATTACATAGCAAAATAATGATGTTATCATTCGTTTTTGCGTCTCTCTTAAGATAAATATTTCACCGTGCACCGAATTATGCACCGAATTTTCTTTCAAATGTAAAAATTTAATTTATTTTCTTTAAAAAATAAGCGTTTTTGTCACTTTCCTCAAAAATCTTTCACCTTTATTGCTCACGAAATTCATTTTTCCCCATGAACTAGAGTTTGGAGATGGACAATTATCCATCATGCATCGTTTTAGAGGGAACAGTTTGTATATAGGTATGCTACAATTTTATTTTTCTCTTTATCGTTGTAATTACGTTACAGTAATTGGTAAACCGTAGTAATGTGTCCCTTTTCTATAGAAACATTCTTATTCATTGTCTCATTAGAACCTATGTTGCGTTTTAGTCCTGTTAATAAACTTGTTCACTTATACGTCTCTCTCACTTATGCGCCTTTTTCTATTGGTCCCTTGGGCCGGCGCATAAATGAGAGTTCACTGTACCATAAATTTAAAAAAAAAGAATAATCATGGCGTTTTTTCAAACTATTGAAAGTGGTGGAACAACTACGCTGCACTGAAGATACACCCGCTACACTACAACGATGTATAGCCTAGAGACCGTTAATCAAGGTGTTGTCTTAAGTATACCAGGAAAAACTTAACAGAAAAATGAAATTGTGAGCCATGTTTCCCTTTTTTACGAAATAGAGCTTTAAGGGGTCTGCCTACGTTCGGAGTACTTTTTTTTTAAATAACTCAAATATTGGCTCATTGCATATTTTTTTCAACTAAGAAGTGATTAAAAATAGGAAACTGATCGAAAAAATAATTCTTTTCTGATAAAATTTTTAGAAATTGGTCAATTTGAGCAAAAAATAAGCTAATTTTACTGTTTACGCCAATCTTTCTATATTCATTTAAACTCAATATATCGAAAAATCATTTCTATTGTTAAGTTACTACGTTACTTATCTGTGTTGTGAACTAAAATTTATACAACAGTCCAAAAATTAAAAGAAATATGAGCTAATATTTAGAAAAGTGCCAATTTGAGTCCCAAGTGAATTTTCACCAGTATTTCAATAACTAGTTAAAAAAATAATTTTCCCCAGAAAGAAGACAAGGTTCTGCTTTCATTTCATCTAATAACATTAGAATTTTTTTTTCTTCAGAAAATAGTTTTTATACATCGAAAATCAGATCGGTAACGTGTCCCCAGTAGCAAAGCTTAGCATGCAAACAGGTCATGCGCACTTTCTAACTTCCCAAAAAAACGCACTTGCACGAAAAACGATTCTATTTTTACCCCGTTGTTAATATTTTACTTCATTTTTGCTTTAATCGATTTCTGATTTTCTAGCCGATGCGAAATAAGCGTGTCCCAAGTTCCGCCGTCAGAGTGGTAACAATAACTTTCGATCTATGTTTAGGCTCCCAAAATCATTTCCTGCACCCATACCACGTGATACTGAGTACCTGGTGGGATGTTTTAACGAATCGTAATTAAAAATTTGCATTTCTGCATCTAAAATTGTATATAAGATTTTTTAAAGTAATTTTATAAAATGTGTGTCATTTGAGTCATCAGATCGGAAACACGCTCTAAAATGCACAGTTTTTATTATTTAAAAAATTATTTTATATATAAGTATAGTCCTTTAATACAAGTGAAAAAACTACGTGTTTGATTTTGGTTTAGTGCGATCGACTCGGAAATAAAAAAAAAAAAAAAAACTTTGTCAGTTTGTCAGATCGGTAACAGTGAGAGCGGTAACATTGAAAAACAGTGAATATGTTACAGAACTAACCCTTACGTTTCAGAAGCATAAAAAGCAAAAATCATAGGTTTTAGCCATATATTGAATATTTTTGTTCTTAAAAAATGAAAAGCAATGAGATTTTAGTACAATTGCTTCATTTGTGGTTTGTATGACCTTACAATAGAAGTTAGTAAAATAAGAAAAAGTGACACTGCATAAATTAAGTTAATTAATTATTATTATTTTATTTATTTATTTATTTATTTATTTATTTTTTGTGCTTCAATTTCTCATAACTTCGCTAAATAACTAGATAATAACTAGCATACTAAATTTAAATTTCTGATCAAGAAATTAAATTTCCTGCAACTAATTAAAGAAAAGCAAGCAGCAGAGTTGTGTGTTGAAAAAGTTGAAGTTGTGTGTTGTTTCGAAACAAAACAAATGTTTTATTGGCTTGGATTTGGTAATCTCATAATTTCTTTTATCTAAAAACCTTATCGCTCATTTTTATTTCCAAGAAATGCTTTTTTAAAATGAAATTTTATTTTTTAGCCTAATATATATATTTTAATATAATTATCTTAATTCTATGTTCAAAATGCAAGGAAATGATATCATATTTAGAGATGTTAACGAAGACTGAGAGCATAAACTCAAATATGTAGCTCATTATAACATCAGATCTGTAACATTCATCAGATCTGTAACGGCTTAAAAGTGAGTAATCTAAAAGGAGGGGGTAAATAACTTCCTTGACCTCCCCCCTTTTATTTTCTTGCATTTAGACCCAATTTAGACTTAAAATCCAATATTAGTTTTTTTCTGCAAAATTTTTTTTTTCAGAAAACTCCAACTTCAAATTGGCACTTTTCTAAATATTGACTCATATGCCAACCTTATTAAAGTGCGCCGATTTATCACCGTAAAACGCTGAATATTTTCCTGATGACGGTCTGTAAATTTTTAGAATACTGACATAGAGCTTAGATTGTAGTTCAAAACATAGCCACAAGAGTGATAAACATTGTCTGAAAAAATCAGGTCTCTAGGTACAAAACTTCTTAAGTTATGAGATTTGACGTGAATGAAAATCTCGAAAAAAGTAGTTTCTTAGAAAACGCATTTGAATATTTCTCGTATATTGGTATTAACGTTTTAGAAAATTTTTGAGGAAAACATTTTCTATGGTATTTTCTTACACTTTCTTTGATTATACTTGTTTCTATGTTTCCTTCTTTTACAGCTTTTCTTTTTTCCCGGTCTTTCTTTAAGTTGAACTTCCGGTTCTCACGATCTTCCTTCCGGTGTACTTAATTAGCTATAACTTCGCAGCTAATTATAGTAGAAACAAAATTGAAGCCTTTTTGGAGTCCTAAAAATCTATTACATAAAAAGGTATCTACTTATATTAAAAACTGAGTATCTTTCTAACTATCTTTCTATCTTTCGAACTATCTGTGTCACTCTTCTTTCTCCTGGACGCCGCAATGAACTGAAAGTCGAGCCAAGTACCGATAGATAGGTAATTTTTCAGGCTCCATTAGTTTTAATTAAAATAATTATACAATTTTAATTAGCAAAGATATTAATTAATAAGTAGTCAAATTTAAAGCAAATAAGCCTAATAAATGATTAAATATGAAATCCATTGTTGCAAAACGTGGTTGCTATTAAACAGTAATAAATATGATAATGAGAATTTTGAATGAACACTTAACTAAATCAAACACGAAACTCATAAGCGGGCCACTTACGTAGTATTTTTATCGCTAGCTACTTGTAATATTTTTAAACATTCATTTGTTGAAAAGCCATCTAATTATATTAAATATTGAGCATCTATGTCTGCTTCTTTCTTTTGAGCGAGCTGAACTTACTGAAACTTTCCTCACCATCTTGAAGGCGCGAAGTGCCCGTGCAACATCTCAATAATTCGAATGGTTTTTTGATGTAGGAAAAAAGAAAAGGCGCGAAGGCGCTTTTTAGCGAGCCGCCTTGGCGGGGAGTAGTTTCTTGAAATTTTCCTCACTACTTTCAAGACACGAAGTGCCCGTGCAACGGCGGGTCATGTGCACCCTATGTCTTGAAATCAAATGAAACATTAAATTATTTCAAATAATATAACTTCAGAATGAGGTAAAAGTTAGAGAGGGGGGACGTTATGCATCAACGTGCCGCAGGAAGCTAATCTAGCTGCCCTGGCAGCTAGTAATAAAATAAAAAGCAATTTTTTGGCAAAAATGGCCATTTTAAAGCAGGCAGACCCCTTAAGTACTAAGAACACCATTCCAGTTCACTATTTCTATTGCACGGTGTTATCTAAAGAATTTCCGAAACACGTGAACTACAGTTCAAATATTTCAAAGAAGATCCACGAAAACACACGTCTCACCTGTTCGAGCGGGGTGGTGGTTCGTCTCGGAAGAGCCGGGGATGTTCTTATTCCACAAAACCCTCGCAATCTGATAGTAAGCAACAGCCATCAGCAGGAAAGGAAAGACATACAGGAAGAGAACTAGAAACAGCTGGTATATACGAGTGCTGTTCTCGCTCCAGGTGTAGGTGCAATCCGTCAGGTAAGCCGTTTCCAGCGGAATGGGGTGCTTCTTAGTGTCGAGTACCACCACCTCTGGTAGAACGACGACCGTGGAGAGCAGCCAGATGATAAGGATGGATGTCTTCGCCCTGGCTGCTGTGCTCTTGAAGCTCAGAGGATGGCAGATGGCGTACCAGCGATCCACTGAGATGAAGGTGAGGGTCAGGACAGAGACGCTGACAGAGACACTCTGGAAGAGGTTAGAGAAGCTTTCGAATGATGATATAAGTATTTAGAAATGCAAGTTTTAGGCAATTTCTTATTCCGTCATGAAATTGTCAACTAATTTCCACAAGTAATATAAAACTATTTGTTTGCCCCAGTTTGCTGTGGAATTGCCAAACTTTTAGTGAGAAGGGTCTATCTGAATGAGGGGGTAAACTGAAAATTTGATTGGCGTGTTTTTTCATTTCAATATCACTCAATTTAAAGTAGAAGGTATGTAGGTCTCTCCCCATAAAATAAGATATCCTATGTGGATACTGATAATTCTCAGAACAAATAATGCTATGACATAAAATTGACAGGTTCTTTCATGTGGACTCTCTTAAATTACTTTTAAGACCAAAACTGAGAACTAGAAGTGATAAAGAAGAAAATATAAGTCCGTTGGCAAAGATGGCCGTTCTCAAACATTTGCAAAAACGTAATTGATTTTTTTTTTGTCGTGTGCCAGCCAGGCTGGCAATTTGGGGTGCGCTGCTTCACTTTTTCAACTGTACCGTTATTTGGTGTGAAGTCCGACTTCCACAGTACACGCATGCCATAGTTACCCGTTTATAGGGTAGGCAACCTTTCACACAACAACATATTCACACAGAGAAAGGACATGAACAGGAGATAGAAAGCACATCCATGCCCAAGCCGGGACTCGAACCCGGGGCCACACCATCCGTGGCAGACTGCTCTGACCACTAGACATGGTGGCCGGCACGTAATTGATTGAATGTATGAATTTAATGCTTCTAACCACAAAACTCGCAGAAGGGAGTTTCCGTAACAAATATGTATTCTAGCAAAAAAAAAACGACATATTGCGTCTTCACAAATCATTAAACGTTTATAATTTGGAAGGAAAATTGAAAACTTCAATTGCATACTATTAGTTTGAGCTACAAACACCAATTATCAAAAGGTTTCACACATTAGTATTTGAGAAAATCAGTTATAAGTAATATTGCGTACACATCTGATTTTCTGCCCTTTTTTTTCAGATTTGTACCCATTGTCACCGGTGAAAATTACATTTTTTGGAGCTTTGTATACAGACAAAATCCAAGCACAAAAAAAGCAGTATAAGTTGTACCTCACAATCTTACTTTTATAAGAATAAACATACATGGCATAAACTTAGTACATAAAAATATTTCTTTCTAACACAAAGGCTTGGCGTTTATTGTTTCCAAAAGTATTTGTCCGTAAGTGCGAAGAAATCGGAAATCCTGAAAAGAAACAAACAAGGATTTTTTTCTGCTAATCTCTCCAAACATGCTGTTATAACACAGAGCTTTTTCTTTTGTCAGCATCTGTTAATGGACCCGAACAAAAATCCCGCAGCTTAACAAAGATCGAGATTGCCTTAAATGGATGAAACTATAAAGCATCTACCGTTGATTCTGCAGGCGTGAATCTCTTTCATAGAAAAAATATTTTCATTGAAGCATCGTATAGATGTTATTAAGGAACGTAAAAAAAAGTGAAAGTTTTTTTTTCCCAATAAAATAGAGTGCATATTTTAATAGATGCAAGAATTATAGGAAATTTTAAGGGCGGAAAAAACGAAAATGAATCAATAATGACTTTAAAGGTGAGAAAAAGGAAAGGTTATTTCGGTACCTCAGAGTCTGACCAACTTAAGTTCAAAAATGACGATTTTTCATATTGTTACTGAATTTCATGTAAATTGTATTCCGCATTCAGCGATAACACCTTATTTCTACAGCTAGAATCTCCGTTATAACGTTTCACCAGTGTTATAAGAGCGCAAGTCCCAACATTTGTATTCCTCAGAGAAGCATTTTCACGCTATCCAGCAAAGTAGTAATAATGTGACTTGCATTAGTCCGCATTTGAGAAGTAAATTTGAGGCAAATTAAATAAAAATGGTCAACTAAGCATCGTGCCAAAATATCATTGCAGTTAAAAATGAATGTAAATAAAGCACAAAATATGAAGAAAATACTTCAAATAGCTATTTTAAGGCTATAATGGAGCCTCATCATCAGTAAAATATCTCAGCACACAACATGAGAAACGTCAGAGAACTGAGCGCCACCAGGAGGACACCGGTATATGTACCAAATGGGTCAACCAATGGAACTCACGACAACAGACCATAACCGGCCAATCAGCAAACATCTAATCAGCCACGGAGAGTGGAGGAATGCGGAAGACAACCAATGAAAAGGGCGGAAAACGAGGAAAAACAATTAAAACCCTAAGTTTGTAATCTTACCGCCCCCCCTTCTCTCCCCTATGCCCATCAATGGGTATGCAGAACTTCTTGAAAAAGAAAAAACTTTGGGACTCACTATATCTGTTTTTTTTTTCTCTTTATTACTTTTTGTGCGATAAAAAACAAAATTGTAACAAAAACAGAGTAGTTAATTTTTTACAGGTACACTACTTGTAAAAATACACACATATACCGTAATTTTTTAATTCGTAGTAATGACTTATTTTAAGTGAACCAATATTTCCTCTCAGAAAATATTATTATGTAAGTAAGCTAAATTGTAAAATTTTCTGCTAAATCTTGAAATTCCCTAACTTAAACTAGTAAGAACAAGTAAAAGCTGAGAATAAATGACACTGATTATTGGAACTAAAACGGAACATTTGCCCAAAATAATCCTCTTCTTCATTGAAAATGAGTGTTCCAATTTCTGGCAAATGAAAACAATGAATAAAATCGAATCGGAGAATTGAATCGTTTTGATACAAAACCCATCCCAGCGATGGTATTGTTCAAACACTACTTTGGAATTTCGAAAGATAACTTCTTATCACAGAAACTGACTTTCGATTGAATTATTTATTGTTTTCAAATCGAGAATGAAAGATTTAAACTACTATGCAATGACTGATTTCAATTGCAGTCTGGGGTTATTTTTACTAACATCTTTGAATAATTAACTCACTTTTAGAATGTAGACGAGCATATGCACTTTTAAACATTAAGCAAATTCGCAAACTTTCCTGAGAGCATAATGAAATTTTCGTTTCTCTCTTCCACATCTTATTCTCACACTTACTTGTACTTTTCCCCCTCTTTTGCTTGTTTTGAGCATTATAGACTAAAATTCGCCCATGAGCTGCTTAACCAAGTCTATGAGTAATTCTGAGTAGGCAGTTGCATGGAACCAAAGTTTTTTAGTGCTTTAAATTTTTCTCTGATAAAATTCTTTACTGCCCTTAAAAGTACTTTAGCAGATATTTTTTTATGACATCTCATTGTTTTATTAAGCAAGATTTATTTCACCTAATTCGTGAAACTGACCTATATTTTTTGATAGTCCACTAAATAGCTTTGTATTTGCCTCATAATTGGATGGTGGTATGCAAAAAGGAGTTAACCCACAAAACATAAAAAAATGAGTTATCCAACTGTGATGGTAAAATATGTTGCTTTCTACATTAAGCAAAAATATTTAAGCCCTATCAGCATTTCATGGTAACATATCATTGGTATATTGATATAGAGCTCCATGCTTTTTGCCAGAGTTCGTTGACTTTAAAGCCCATTATCTCAAAATCAGGTTTTTGTGGGTTAACTTCTTTTTGCATAACACCATCCAATTATACTAAGTAAATGAGAAGGGGGGGGGATGTTGAAATATACTTCAAGATTTCTCAGAACATTTTGCCTTTTAGCTTACTTACATAAAAACTTTCGGAAAGAAAATATTGGTTCACTTAAAATGAGTAATTACTATGAAGTAAAAAGTTATGGTATATGTGTAAATTTTTTGAGGTAGTGTACCTGTACAAAATTAAATACTCTCTCTTTGCTACGATTTTGTTTTTTATTGCATAGAAAAAAAAGAGAAGGAAAAAGTAAAATGTTTGGTTTTTGCAAGAAGTTCTGCATATCTTTTTGTGGATATGTGAAAAACCGATTAATGAGGCGTAGGAAAAGGCGGAACAAGATCACGAACTTCAGCTTAAAACATATTTTCCTCGTTTTAAGATGTAAGTCAACATTTTCAAACATATTTGGAGTATGTTGTTCACTTATCTCCAAGTTCCCATTCCAAATTAGAATATGTGGGATGCTGGATCATGGATTGCTCAATTCCTGCTCTGGGTCTAAGAAAAAAAAAAGAGTGCTCTTCATTGGCACATCCCGCCGGTTAAACCACGTGTAGTGGTAGGTACGAGGGCTCTGAAGCTATTCAGCAATGACAAACGGAATCAAATTTTATTTCTGCCCATAGGCTGCATTAAGCAAAGTTTGCCCCTAGATTGGTCTGTCTCAGAGTGCAAAATTTTTCTTCTTATACCCAACGAAAAAATTCGAGATAATCAAATCTCAACTTTGGCCACCATCTTTTAACTGTAATTGACTGTTAGAAATCGTAAAGAGTTAGAGAAAAGACATCTTGACATGCGTAAGGGTTTCTATTCCAACGCTCTCAGAAACAGGAACAAGATCGAAGAATTTTAAAGCATCGTTGTATAATAGAAGTTTTAATTTTCCAATGATTTTCAAACAGATGAATAAATAATGGGAATTCTAATGGGTAAATTTATTAGTCAATGCAAATTATATTGAACTAAGTCTTATACGACAAGTGATGCCTCTGCATATAGCTTGTTCTATTTTTCCAGGATCTTATTAGCATATACTTTTCCACTTACTCCTAAGCTTTCAGAGTATTCTTGATACTACTAATCAGTTGGGAAAATTAGCGATCTCAAAAAAGAAAGGTTTTGGTTTTAATGAAAAATTTAACATCGTAAGAGATTTAATTTGGCAACCAGTCTAGCACCTGCTGTGTGAGTGCGAAATTACATTATTTTCTCTTCCATTTAATTTAGGGGAATCGTAATTGAACATCACATCAATTTTCCTCTTAACAATACATCCTAACTTTCGATATCAACTATTTCCAAGCGCATTCTCATTAAATGGATCGTAATCACTCTATTTGCAAACCACTTTATTGGACACTTTGAAGGAGATATTTAAGGGTAAAAGTATTTATGCAGGAAGTGAAGATATTCTTAAAACCAAACTTATGTATACATTTAAAGCAAAACATTTTATTGATAAATTGAACACACTAAATAGACTCGTATTCTTTTAAATTACAATGTGGGCTCCCCAAAATAGTATAGTTATATAAATCATAGTTGGAAATAAATAAAAACTAGGCTGAAAAAATGCATTTTCAAAGTCCTTATACCGTAAGAATTAGTTTTTTCCATGATCTAGACAGCAACATTTGTATCCGAATCCTCTCTCTTTTATTAAAAAAAAAAAAAAAAAAAAAACCTTAAGCATGCCTAAAACTAGTTATTACCCTACACAAACACGTGCATATCTTTAGTGAATCTAAAACACAAAGTTAAAAATAAATTCATTAAATAAAAAAAATTTCATTGAAAAATTTTTCTTCTCTTGCATGTAGTCAATGGCGTCGTACCTAGGGGTTGGCAGGCGCGGTTCATGAAAGGGGCGTAGAAACTAGGAGATAGCATTTCGACTGATTAAAAAAAAACAACTGTTGTTAAGGAAAAAAATATATACTGAAAAAAATAGAAGTAATTTTTAATCATGTTAGAAATGAAATATTAGTGAAAAAAAAAACTGCCCCGAATAGTAGCTAGAAGCTCAATTGAAGCAACCCTTAACTCTTAAACAAACAAACATTATGTTTAGTAACGAATTGCAAGTATCATTGGTTCTACTGAATTTACGAGAAATGATGAGGAGAGGCAGGGACGCCCCGAACTTAAATTGTTGAGAAGGGGAATATACAGTCGACGCTCGTTATAACGACCACACGTTATAAAGACCATCCCAATATAACGACCGGTGAGAAAACCCCCAACTGTATCCCAATATACTCTATGTTCTACCTCTTACAGCGACCACTCGTTATAAAGACCGTTTTCTGTAGGACGGAGACGGTCGTTATATCGAGCGTCGACTGTACTCAATTTGTCTAATGAAATTCAAATATTACTTAATGATAAAATACGAGCAAGCATACTTATATCACATGCGTAATGTCTAATGAAAAGGAACATTGAAAATCATTAAAAATATTTTCAAAAAATGTTATCAAAATTACAATATTGTCTATTTATAGGCGCCGAATCCCATATGAACGCTGCTGCCTGTAGTAGATTATCTTTACTTCAAAAGCAAAGTTATTTATTTAACAATAATTGGTAAATAATTATAAATTATTCCCAAGCTACATTTACTATGCATTGTACTTCACACAATATATTTTCCCCTTTTCAGTTGAGTCCTTTCTAATGCATTTCTTGTAATAATAATAAAAAAAAAATCTCAGTATTATACCAAAAGTTTTCTAATGTATCGATCCACCTACACAAATTTTCTTTCGGTAGAATCCATGCCGATTCAGGCAGGGTCGAACCTTGATGGTCTCCGATTTTTTTTATTTTAACATATGTTAAAATTCAAACAAAATGAGGAACACGTACATTTTGGTTTTTCCAAAAAAAAAAAAAAAATACTGGCCCGAGATACGGGCCGTCTAAGATGGCTTGTCGGGCATTATTTCACACTTGCGATTTTCGAGTAAATTTTTAAAGTGTTTTTTCTCTGTAACGGTACAACATATTCTGTTGCGGTTGGTTTTATTTAAAAGATTATTTTTTTCTGTTTGCAAAGATATGCAGCATTTTTAAATTCGTGCATAACTTTTTTTTTCACAATTTTATGAAAAATAAAAAAGTTTGATCATCCTTTCGATTTTTCTCAAAAATGCCAATCTCAAAAATTTTCTCTTTTTTACTGCTTATCAGTACTGTTGAACACTACATTCCCTGAAAACGGGAGCTTCCACTTTTGCGTTTAACAGATTTTAGAGCAGTTTTAAAAATTCGAGGAATTTTGCAGGAATCGTATCAACACTGGTCAGCCTACTACGTAGCCTAAACAGTATGAAATGCGACTTAGGATGGGGTTTTTTCCCCAATTTTATTTTAAAATAGTGAAAAAACAGTATTAAGCATTTCTGACACGTGTTTCGAGTCTAAAAGGAAATCCTGTTTAAATGGAAAAACAGAAGAATCCACGCTTTTGCGAGACATCTTTTCAATTGGCGAAGGCGTTCCTTGTAGTCCGGAAACAAGCGTCTACATTGTTTATCAGTTTTTAAGTATGATTATCAACTGGTGTCCTTATATCTTATAATTCAGGCAGAATTTTTATTTTCTTCTGTAATGACTTAATCATAAATTGGTTGAACAAAATCAAGATATAGTGACTGCTATGAAAGTTTAAATTTAATATTTATAAGAAGTAGAATATTTTAAAGAAAGCTTTTTAAATTGAATTTTATCCAAAAACATTTAAAAACTTACAATCTACGGAGGAAACTATCAAAAGCTAAAACCGTTTCAGAGATGTTGATTGGAAAAGGAAATTTCTGATTTCTCACTCTTTAATGTTCGTGCAATACAGGTTTGACCATTACTGTGAGTCCACGCATGTGTTTTTTGGATACCTTTCACCGGGGAAGCTTTAGTGGACCATTCTTTTGTTTTCTGCTGGCGGAATGCTTCAACTTCCTCTTTAGGTAAAAGTATCAACGTTGTTGATGTCAACGACTTTACCACTCGCGTGAATTCCTCGGCATTCTGAATAACGTCTGTACTGGAGCTGGAAAGATTATGTTTTGTTGAGTTGATGTTTGAAATACATTCCTTGCAAGTTTTAGTCTTTATTTTGTTCTGGGGGTGGAATTTCAACATTGAAGATTTTAGTCAGTTTTCGTTTGGTGTGCTTTTTCGTAGCTTCAGCTATTTCTGTGCATTTTCTTGATGCATAGTTTCTTTGCCCTGCCTTTACTAACGATGGTTTTTTCACAGAAGAAACACCAACTTCCGCAGCTGATTTATTCAGGAAGTTCAATTCTTCTTCAGGAGGTTCAAAGTCTTTATCTACACCATGAAACATTTCTTCTTGCAATTCAGTTAGAGGCATTTTTGATATTCTCTCAAAACATTTAGAGCATAAAAAATCATCACTAGAAACATTTTCACTTTAAAGCAGACCCTTAAATAAACCACTCGTGTTTCCGACCTGAATAAAGTCTTTTTTTTTTTTTTTGCTACTCTTATATATGACTTTTTTATGGATATGCACTTTATTCTTCGCTCCCCAAAATCCAAAGACATTTCAAATTCTATCCTTTCCTCACAATCGCACAAAATTGTCTATTTTTTAGCTTAAGCTTGGTGATCTAGGTTCGCTATTCGCTTGCCAAGTGGCAACTGAACAATTAACTCATCATCGACTTTTTATATAACAGGCTAAATAGAATTGAATGATCTAAAACATTTCAAATGTTTACATCGACTAATAAACTGTTTATATTCCTGCTACAAATAAAAATAATGCTCCAAATGATTTATATGTCGAATATATAAATGAATATATATACAAATCTGTAATCATAATGACATATCAAAATTCAAAACCTGCAGATCATTTTTAGTTTATTTATACAAAATTTCTAGAGGTAAATAGTACTATTCCCCCCTGTTTCAAACTGATAAGAAAAATTTGTTTCACTCTCCCTTCCCACAACTCTTTTATTATTGTTATTATAATTTCCCATTCTCTGTTTCCAACACCTGCCTTACACAGCTGTTGTTGTTCTTTTTTTTTTTTTCATTTAATTTCTTGTGCCTCTTTCAAAAGACTTATGAAATAGTCTTTTTTTAAGAAAACTGTAAGTGATTCCAGGGTTTTCTTCATTGCAAAGTATATAAATATCTATTAGTATCCTGCGATTTTTCTTTTTTTGCTGCTCAGCTTCTTTGTTTTGTGCTGTAAAAATCACACATGGAGATAAAACTCAAAAAAAGAAAAAAAAAAGGTTCTATGTACCCCCCATACGCGTACCCAGTAGTGCTTAATACTATTTTTTCACTACTTTGAAATAAAATTGGGGGAAAAAACCCATCCTAAGTAGCATTTGATAATGTTTAGGATACGCAGTAGGCTGACCATTGTTGATGCGATTCCTGCAAAATTTCTCGAATTTTTAAAATTGCTCTAAAATCTGTTAAACGCAAAAGTGGAAGCTCCCGTTTTCAGGGAATGTAGTGTTCAACAGTACTGATAAATAGTAAAAAAGAGAAAAATTTTGAGATTGGCATTTTTGAGAAAAATCAAAAGGATGATCAAATTTTTTTATTTTTCAAAAAATTGTGAAAAAAAAAGTTATGCACAAATTTAAAAATGCTGCATATCTTTGCAAACAGAAAAAAATAATCTTTTAAATAAAACCAACCGCAGCAGAATATGTAGTACCGTTACAGAGAAAAAACACTTTAAAAATTTTCTCGAAAATCGCAAGTGTGGAATAATGCCCGACAAGCCATCTTAGACGGCCCGTATCTCGGGCCAGGATTTTTTTTTTTTGGAAAAACCAAAATGTACGTATTCCTCATTTTGTTTGAATTTTAACATATGTTAAAATAAAAAAAATCGGAGACCATCAAGGTTCGACCCTGCCTGAATTGACATGGATTCTACCTTTCTCATTTTTATCTGTACATATGTAGCGCAAAAGAAAAAGAAATAAAATGAGAATGAAAAGTATTGATCATTTTTAGCTTTTGCCGCTAAATAAAAGAACTTGCAGTAACTTCTTTCATAGAATGTTTTCTTGTATGCGGAAATTTCTTTAAAATTAAATTTTTTCATCCATCAAAAGTAATCGTTCCCTCAACTTTTTTCGCTGTTTTCAAAACATCTATTCTTTTAAAATAGATCTTTGAACTAAAACCGGAAATCGCATTCCGTCAACTCTTTTTTGTTTCTTTTCCCGAAAGAACAAAATTTTTAAATCTACAAGCCATTCAGAAAGGTGCACGAGAAATTCAATTTTATATAAGCTCAAAATTCTCTCTTGAAAAGAGAAATGGCACGACAAAATGCATTCGACCACAAAATAGATTGCGTTCGATAACGCGCAAGTCAGGACAAAAAAGATGTCATATTTGGCAAATGATTTTGGTGAACAAATGCGGCTTACATGTTTCTTTAAACAATTGCTTGTCATTTTGAAATCTATTCTGTGGAAATTTAATGAACAGTGACTATTCAAAACCTTTAATTTTTAAAATAGTGAGAAAAAATGGAATTTTCACATTTTGAACTCAAAAATAGATCTTAGGTTTTATGAAAAGCAATCAAAATTGAATACCAATCAAAAACATCATTCCCATTTCGCGATTGGCACCAAAAGCCAATCGAGGACTGATTCCGTTGAGACACGAAAAAATAATGACAGTAATGATTTTACTCGAGCTTATCACATACCCAGCCTTATATAGTGGTCACCGATTATATGAATCACGTTTGTTCTAAGCAGTTTTGATTCAATTAAGCGGTTAAATCGATAAGGCGGATACTTTTGTAAAGCTGGATCTTGTTCTGTTTTCAGCGATTTGATTCATTAAAGCGACTGATTCAACTTACTGATTCAATTAAACGGCGTCTACTGTAGAACGAAGAACTTCTGAAACTGGACTACTTTTCGTGTTTGGTCAAAAAATATATAACACACACACATGCAGAAGACCCGTTTATAGGGTCTGTGTGCAGCCCTTCAAAACAGTCATACGGGAAAAGGTCTGCGAATAGGGATTGCAATACCGGAGCAAAAACACAATACCGGTATTCGGTATTTTTAAAACGCTAATACCGGAATACCGGTATTAATACTGGTATTTGAAATTTTTTAAAAAAAGAAAGAAAACATACTTGTTTTGTTGTAGTGTTCAATAATTTACACAAAAATATAAATTATCAGCGAGTCAGAACTTGTCTCGGACTCTTTTCGTTTCAGCAAGTTAATATTATGTTGCGTTTTCAGATACGTATGTAGTTCACTTGTGCTGCCTCCAAAAACTTTGATGATCCTTGAACATGTTTTGCATTTTGCTAGCATATTTTCTTCATCATATAAATAGTAAAACCAAGCCGAAAAAATGTCAGATGATTTTTTATGCTCTTTGAATTCATCATTATCCATTATGAACGAGTAAACCTCGAAAACTATGCGTCAAAAATATTTTGAGCAAAGTATAGTGAGACACTCAGACAATAAAACTCACCAATTAAAAAAAACAATGTTCAAAAGTTTAAAACACTAACTCACAATATCATAACGATTTCATTTTGATTTCGATTCTCATGATGGTGGCCACTCTAAAGGAACAATCAACTTGGCAATAAATTTAAAATAAGCTGACTGAAGCGAGACAGTACACCAACTTATATTGGCGACAACAAAAAAGCTTTTCCTTGAGAATGATTCTCTATGAATCAGTAGTTTTTGTTTTTTAGTGATATTTTGGCATCAAACAATTTATTTTTGTAACGTCCCTTAGATGAAAAAAATACTCATGTAAAGTAACGTAAATATATAATAAATGAAATGAAAAGCTCATCGGTTAAAAATTATTCTTTTTTTTTTTTCGCTTATACCGAAAATACCGGTATTTTGCCTCAGTAAATACCGGTATTTCGAGATTGTAAAATAGCTCGAAATACCGGTATTCGGTATACCGGTATACCGGTTTTGCAATCACTATCTGCGTACAAAACAGCTTTTCTTTATTTTTTTTTCGAGCAGTAATTTTTGTTTTTCACTTTACATTTCACAAACTATGCACACACACTCGTGTGTATGTGCGTGTATGTTTTCGCAGAAGTACAATTGAAACAGTAAATATCTTCATAAATCAAAGAAGATAAACAAATATCTCTGTTATATATTTAACTGCTGATGCTTTATTATATCGAACTTAAATACCCCCTAATGCTCCATGCTCAATAAAATCATAAATCAGGGATTCTTAAGAGAGGGAACGAAAATGGCGCTCTTGGGAGAAATGTAACATCTAAGCACAACACAACAGAAAGAAAACAACTGCGATAGAACTGGGAAAGGAAAATTTATGAGAATAATAAACACAAATTTCAATGCGACTAAGTTATTTTATAACTGCAACGGTGCTGTAGAATAAAAACTTGTATCTTTTTTAAAGATAAATTACCATTGAAAATAGTTAGGGTATAAAATTTCATTTAGAAATATAATTTTAGCTGGCACATCGCGGAGGTTTTGTATCAGTTTAAACTGGCAATATTAGAAACTTTAATTAGATTTTTGTCTCGGAAAAAGTTTTTTTTTTTTTTTTTTTGAGCATAAGAGCGTTTTAAAATTACATGTAACCTATTTTTTTTAAGACAAATTATGATTTAAAATACTTAGAAAATAAAATTTCATTTGGAAACAAAATTTTAGCGGGCACATCGCTCAAGTTCTTTTATGAGTTTACACGGGCACTATTAGGTTTTTTTGTTAGATTTTCAGCTCGGATAAAGAGTAAAACAAAAGTATAGCTCAGTGTTTCGCAACCTTTTTTGAGCTCATCGCCCCCTTCAAGCCGCTAACGGACACCTATCAACCCCCCCCTTTTTTTTTCCTTGAAAAAACTATAACTTTGGCGCAATTGAACATCGATATTATTTAAAATGTAAGTACCTAAATTTAGTTTGAAGTAAAATGTACGAAATAAAGCAATTATAACCAATCACTTTCAAACTAAAAAGAATAAAAAATAAATAGAATACCTTTATTTTTGTTTCTTTCACAAAGCGAACTGATAAGCATTTGAATGGTATTATTTAACTAAGTTTACCGGAGTACATTTTTCAAGAATTTTTTTTATTTTCTACATTGGAATCTGGCTGAATTAAAATCATTGAAACTTAAAATTTGAAGGAAAATAAATTGAATATCTGAAAATTCGTAAAATTGAGAGTGAGTGACAAAATACTTCCTGAGATTCATATGAGCTGCAAGGAAGAAGCTGTTGAATTTTAATTTGTTTCTTCCTTAACTTGTGATTAATTGTCCGAACTCTGAACAACCGGTTTCGTACATGTTTACAATTTCTATTTACTCTACAGTTTTATTGCGACTGTTTTCTCTTCTAAATACTATCGCCCCCTATCATCCATCCAGAATTTACCACCCCTTTGAGGAACAAAATGCCTCCTTGGGGGGAGATCGCCCCCAGATTGGGAAGCACTATTATAGCTCCTATTTATAACTTTAATATTTCACAGCACTTATTATATTATTATTTCAGAATAACATACCTTTGATGCTATAAATACTATCTCGAAATCATTTTCAATAGAAACTAAAAACATGGCAATCAAATAATAGAGCCGTAGTTAAGACTATTGCAACTAAAGTAAGATTTAATGTAATTCAGGCTCTATTACTAAAAATGTCATATTTAGATTAAAAACTATGACTTTCACTGATCATAAAATTAGACGCCTCTACTTAAAGAAGTTGCTCCTAAATTGCTGAAAGTGTAATAATTCCCAACATAAAAACGTTTTATAGCTGTTTTTATTGAAAAGTTAGAGCTCGTTGCTTTCTTGCGTGTAATGTGTTTGAACACGCATCTTGCATAAAAACTTCCAAGCAGGATAAAAGATTCAACATCTGTTTACGATAGTAAGAGACAAAATTTTAACAGAGCAATTGTTTACATGTTTTTTATAAAAGAATTAGTATGTGTTTATAAATTTGGCAATTTGTGTCTAGTCATTTGTCTTTATGTTTTTTTAAGCTGCAGTTTAGATTAGAATTGCAAATATATTTAGCACAAAAGCATAACTGTTATTTAGAAGAAAATATTATCGCTGTTCCGTTAGAAGAAATAAAATGTAACATTTTTCTATTTTTAAACAATTGAACAGTATTTATTACTTTTATTAACCTATAAGTTCTGTGTGTGAACATTTAACATTGATGGATTTTATCGTTTACATATACAAAGAAAAACAATGTTTTTTTTTTATTGTCTAATTACCATGCTCTGTCAAACAGAGATTTTACCCTTAAAAAGCATGGCATAAGAAATTACTTTAGACAAGTAGTTTGCAAAGGGTTTCATATGGAGCTTCACAGATCCACACTGGTAGCTAAGGGAACCATGAGGTGCAAAAAAAAAAAAAAAAAAAGCAAGAGCCACTGGCCTGGATTCCATTTAAACATGTCATCATTAAATTTTAGGCACACCATAAACTATGATAGTGAACCAAACTCAATTTTTACCTGTATACTTACAAAATACTTATTTATATGAATACGAGATTTATAGCAGACCAGAAAAAGGAGTTCCTACAAAGTAAGTTCTAAAATGTAGTTTTAAAGGTTTTTCTTCTAGGAAACATTATTTCTTTTGGTTATTTTTTTTCTGCACTCAATACCCATTTATTTCATCATATGTTATTCAGTTCACGACAGCGTGGCTGCAATTGCAAGCGAGAAGATTTAAGGTTAGGATTACCTGAAAAAGGACCATACAATAGATCTTTTATTGCTTATTTCCGAACTTTAGAACTACTTGAAACACACGGGGAAAAATTTGCCATTCTATAGTTTACTTACTTTTAAATTTATGTGTGCTTTTAACCCATTAATGCTTGACATTTTTTCCAAAGATATTTTGTATACTGGTTACAAACAGTGTTTAATGGACATTAAAAATAATTTTAAAAAATCATGCAAAAAATAATTTTCTTATAAAGGAAAGAAAAGTCGTCCCTTAAAAATTACGATAGACCCCAGAGGGTACATACTTTTTTTTACTAAAATTTTTTTCTGCCTACGATATAATATTTAAAAAGACATTTCATAAGAAGAAATAAAATCAGCAATTAACATAAACTGGGAAGCTGGGAATAATTTTGAAAACTTAGCTTTTTTTCTTGAGATTGTGAACGATTTAATTTTTTATAAAGATCATATTAAAACTACTACAGAACACACTTTACAATGGTTATGTGCTACAATCTGTTAATAACGAATTGAAGCAATACCAAGGTACTAATTGAACACTATTATTTGGTTGAAATGTTTATTTTTGGGACATTCAGACTCTTTTTTGGACCGTCTCTAAAAAAGGACGCTAGGCATTAATCGGTTAATGACATGCAAGATGAATGACCAAAAGTATAAAGAAATTTTTGAAGTGGTTTTTGTTCCTTTTCTGTTGTTTTTGTCTGCGTTAATTTTGTTTTTGAATCCATATGGATATTGTTTTCAATTAACGATACATACTTTAGTATTTCTTTTCGTACTAAATGGTGGATATTAAGGAAAACTGTCGATCGGATGAGTAATTAAGCATTTTATTCATTTTTACAGCATCTTAAGCAAAATATATGAAAGCAATGTTTTTATTTTAAACGCAACTGAGTGCATAATATTTTCTATCAGATAATTAAATAAATAAATGCGCAAGTTTTTAGGACTAATTATTGAGTCATTTATCAAAAATAATTTTAAAAATATTTGCAAAATAATAAAAAAAACTTCACTCTTCTAAAATAAAAGGAAGTGTTAAAATTTTTTTGTATTAAATAGAAGTGGGTAATATTATTAATCTATACAACTAAATTATCGGTAGTAGCTAAATAAGTGTGGAGACAAAAGTTTCAAAAATTATTCGTTTAATTTGACTTCAAAAACGCATGAGTGCAATGTGACCACTTTAGCATAGCAAATTTGAAGCTGAACATCAAAAATATACTACCAACGCATCGAATTCAAACCTATTATTAAAACAAGAACACACACACACACCACTTCTTTCTATGCTGCCATACATACAAAATAGAAAACGCAAAATTTCTTCAGAAACAATTTCACAGTTCTTGTGCTTATGCTGCTCACATCAAAATTTATCTTAAAGTTATAATAAACAAACGTAACGTTGAAAAAACAATGCTTACTTGTAAATACAGTACAAGCTTGCAGGTTACGCTTCCGAAGAACCACGTTTCCGTCACATCCCACAGCACCGTCGGTGGCAAGCATACAAGAATGACCAAGAAATCAGCAAAGGCCAGGTTAACGATGAAATAATTTGTGACGGTTCTCATACTATGATTACGATAGACTGATACACAGACCAGGGCGTTTCCAACCAGGCCCACCAAGAACACCGTCAAGTGCATCGATATGAGAATCCACTCGTAGGGGGTGGGGAAGATGTAGTCCTCGATCATGGCCAGGTAGTCTTCGTCTGAGACGCAATAGTCGTTGGTGCAAGGGGAAGAGTTGTTGCCCGTGTCGTTGGGGAGGATGATGTCTTCGGCCGGGTCGTAAGCCATGTCGAGGATTTCCAAGGGTAATTGTGACGTGTTGCTAAAGAAATTAAGCGTTTTCATTGGTGGTCCTAAAATAGAAAAGAAAATGGCGAGTTAATATCTTCATGACTGTTCGTCTACTGACCAGAAAACCGCACGAATAGTGTAGTAATGAAAAATGTTCAAATCTGTGGCAATGTGAACAGCATATCGCTACTTTTACTTGTAGGTCATTCCATGTCAGTTCACCCGGTCATGTAACCCATGTCCTCGGATTTTGATAAAATTTGGTGTATTTAATATTTTTATGGTGGTAAGTAACTATATGAATTCTTTTGCCCATATGTGATCTGGTTTTTGTTTTACAGGCCGTCAAACTTTTCAAAAAATTGCATTTTCTGTCAACAGCTAAGCCTAATCTGCATGTATACGTATCTCTTCAGTAAATTGTGACGGGTGCAGAAATCTTTCAATATTTCCAAAAATTCTCAGACATGTTGCTGAAAGTATGAGGATTTAATAAAAAAATACTTGAAATTTATATAATATAATTTTGTTTGAAAAAAATTTGAATAAACTACGACAAGCATTTTTTTTCTCGTGCGAAACATGAGTTTACTTAAGTGGCATTTCACGAAAAGGTGGAGGTCCTATTCAATAATGGAAGCATTCGAAATGAGCCTGAAGGTGTGTTCTATCATTGCAAAGAGTAAAATTAGTGGTTTTTTTCGTTTTCTCGTTGCTGTTGCACAATATACACATTTCAGTATCAAAATTTTTGAAAAAAAGTTCTAGTCATTTGCCTAACCTAAACTTCACTGAAAAGCACACATATTTTTTATTTTAAAGTGTATTTACAGCCCTATTATGCTACTTAAAAATCATCTTAATCCCTTATTAAGCAGAAAGAAAAGTGAGAAATAATTTATGACTCCCAAATTCAGTTGTTAAGTTCAGCAAAATATCAGATGTAGAAAAAAGATGTGCAAAACATGAATTCACTTTAGTAGCTTTTTATGAAGAGGCAGAGGTCATATTCAATAATAGAAGCATTCGAAATAAACCTAAAGGTGTGTTCTATCATTGCAAAGAATAAAATTAGTGGCTTTTTTTTGTTTTCTTGTTGCTATTGCACAATATACACATTTCAGTACCAGCATTTTTGAAAAAAGTTCTAGTCATTTTCTAAACTTAATTTTCAATATTCTTTGCGTAAAAGAAGCATTGTTCATGCTTTTGTAGCATGAAAACGTATTATATTTAGTTTTAATGAATTATAATTGTATTGAATGTGTAAAGAAGAGGTAGGATAGCACAATCTTTAAAGTAAAAGTAATAATTAAAAATGTGAGTTTCTGAATATTATCGGATTGTTTGTCTTTGAAGTGTTTGTGTGATCCTGTTTTCAGCAAATTTAAGGAATATACTGTTTGATATTTTAACGCTCAACCTTCCTTGCATTTGCGCATGTATCAGGTATCTTCTTATTTTATCAAAATATGGGTCATAGTGATAAGAGGGATAAAAAATGTGAGTGGGTTTTCTATTTTGGTTTGTTTGTTTTTCATTGAATTCGCTTATCAGGAAGGTTGGTTTGCGCTGATAAATAGTAATAGGAGATAATTAAAAAGCTAGAGCCCCGGACAGACATAATTCAATAAAAATTAACTAGAAATTTCAGCATCCAGTTAAGAGCAAATACAGCTTTTGACACTTGCTATTGGAGTTTAAAAGAAAAAAATTGAAAATTTTCAAGTAAGTGACTATGCTGGATTTGAAGCAAGACTATCTTTTACCTAAGAAGAGACTATTATCTTTACTATAACCAAGAAATAGTAAGATTTTAAATGAAATAACTACGTCAAACGGTCCGTAACATAGGATTCTGGAAGATGTTACTATTCTCTTCAAAAGGAGATTGAATATGTACAAAATAAGTATCTCTTCTCTATCTTTACTAATAATAAAGCTGAAGGTGGTTCTGTCTGTCCTTCTTTCTTTCTTTCTTTCTTTCTGTCTGTCTGTCTGTTACGCGCGTAGCGCCAAAACCGTTCGGTCGATTTTCATGCCACTTGGCACAAAATTAGTTTGTAGCATGTAGTTTTGCACCTCGAAGCGATTTTTCGAAAATTCCATTTCGTTCTTTTTCTATTCGAATTCTTAGCGGAAATTCGATAAAATAGGGAAGAAATATTTCACACACATTTTCAAGTCTTATGTCATTCGAAAGCTTGAAATTTTCTGCACAAAATGAAGTTTTTTCGAAGTTTCTACGATCATCAGGAGAGCTGTAACAACTCTTTTTAGAATCCCGAAATTCAAGGCTTACCTTCAGTAAAGCAAGCCAAACGATTCTAAAATGATTGAGCTCTGGAATGAAATTTGTTTGAAAAGAGATAAAGGCTGCGTTCAGAGTATTCGCCCGGGCCGCCCGGGCGTTTAAGCCGTGACGTCATAAATAACTTCCCAGGTCGAGCCCGGGAAGTTATGGTCTGGACAGCACTTGTGCTATTCGAGAAGAAACAAAATGGCGGACACAACAGCAGAGCGTAGCGGGCCGGTCAATGCAGGAATAATCCTGCATTTGCTCCAATATTTTGGCACAAAATGATACCATTCTTAACCTTGGCGACAACTATTGTTCCTCTACCGTCATGGTTGAGCGTGGGATCGAAATAACTTATCGAATTTAATGAGAAATATGTTATTTTAAGTGAAGGAATTTACGATGAAATAGGCCTAACAGTAAGTAAAGAATTTCATCGATCTCGCTTATCTGACAGGATTGTTCCTGCAATGACCGATTCTCAAGGAAATATATCATTTCAGATTCATCACAGCAAATAGCGAGCGTATTTTTGACCATTCTGTGTGTATTTTCAAGATTTCGTTTTAGTCACTCTTCGTAAATCCTAGCAGACGAAAGAGCAATAAATTTCAGCCAATGAGCATCATCCTTTGCTAAGCGCCCAAACACGTGACCTATCTGCCCAGCTAAATTTCCTGGGCTGCTTGTGCTTGAGCCCGGGAAGCTCGGGCGTTTACTCTGGACAGCATTTGGGAAGTTCGGGCGTTCCAAATGGCAGCTCTGAACGCTTTGGGAACAAACCCGGGCTTCCCGGGAAGCTCGGGCGCGTACTCTGAACGCGCCCAAAATGAATTATTTTATCAACGGAAATCAACTTTTTATGTTGTTACTATGGTTACGTGTTCATACTTATTTTTGTTTCGTTCTTTTTCCAGGGTTGCCAGACGTAGTATTTTTGATTCTACGGTAGTATTTTTTCGGCCCAAATAAGGAGCATAGTATTTTTCTGGCAACCCTGTTTCCAATATACTAATGACTTAATTAAAAGACTTGGCGGATTTTTTTTTTTTTTTTTTTTTTTTTTCATTTTCATAGATTTCGCATTTCAGCAACATTGATTTTGGCAACGTTTGGAAACAGTAGTATTTTGTAATATTTTTTTTAGAGGAGGCGCAGTTTTTTTTTGTTCCAATTCTCTGGCAACCCTGTCTTTTTTCCGGTGAAGATGCTTTGGGACCCTGCTTGGCGCGTTTTCAAAAAGTCAACTACGCAAAATAGCTAGGGTTACCACGCTTGGCGCGCCTATCGTTCATTTAGCGAGAAAAGGGTACCTAAAGCACAGATTAACGAAATATCGTATCAATTGCCATATTGCATCGTTTTTTTAAGTGTTTCATTTCGGAAAATGTATTGTTTTGTTTTTAAAGCTAGGAAAGAAAACTTTCTTCTTCTTTTAAACTTTGGTAAGATTTCTGTTGGTTTCTGTTATCAACAAAATTGTTCTTATTTTCTCTTTTGGCTTATTTTTCTCCATCTCCCTTGGGGTTGCATTCGAATGTTCCAAGAGGGTGTTTTACCCCATTTATCGGGTAAATCAGTGTTTTCAATGCAAGGTGATATGAATTGGTTAACAAAAGTGATATGAATTGGCGCGACCACTTGGCGATATATCGCCAAGCTTTTGATCGCTAAGTATTTAACGCCAAATTGGCGAAAAATTTTTTTTTTTTTTTTGATTTGGGTTCAATTTGGCGCTGTTTCGCGATATTTTGCGAAAAATCCACTGAATGATGTTAAAATCGACGATATTTAGGAGATTAATCATTGTAAAACATTTTTTTCCATTATTTCGTAGCAAACTAGGGATACAAATGTTTGAATTGTTATCCTGCTCACTCCGAGCACTATTTTAGCACTTAAGGCATCTACTAAGAAATTTACACGTAAAATTAAGTAGTGTGGGGTCCATATCAGATCTTTATATCACTTTAAAGGAATTATAGTTGAATAAAACTAAAATAGAGCATTTTTTCTGCTATATCAATTATTTTACAAATGCACTTTTAATTTTATACCACGGGCAAAGCCGTGCGGGTACCGCTAGTTCCGAATATTTCATGATAACTTGACTTCAACAAGTACTGTCCGACGTCGGAAATGCAAGGAAGGTCGAGCGTTAAAATAACAAACAGAATATTCCTTAAATTTGCTGAAAACAGGATCACACAAACACTTCAAAGACAAACAATCCGATAATATTCGGAAACTCATATTTTTCATTGTTATTTTTTCTTCAAAGATTGTGCTATCCTATCCCTTCTTCGCACATTCAACACAATTATAAATCATTAAAAATAAATATAATACGTTTTTACGCTACAAAAGCATGAGCTATGCCTCTTTTACATAAAAAGTATTGAAAATTAAGTTAGGAAATGACTAGAACTTTTTTCAAAAATGTTGGTACTGAAATGTGTATATTGTGCAATAGCAACAAGGAAACGAAAAAAAGCCACTAATTTTATTATTTGCAATGATAGAACACACCTTTAGGTTTATTTCGAATGCTTTTATTATTGAATATGACCTCCGCCTCTTCATAAAAAGCTACTAAAGTGAATTCATGTTTTGCACATCTTTTTTCTACATCTGATATTTTGCTGAACTTAACAACTGAATTTGGGAGTCAAATTACTTCTCACTTTTTTTTTCTGCTTAATAAGGGGTTAAGATGATTTTTAAGTAGCATAATAGGGCTATAAATACACTTAAAAATAAAAATATGTGTGCTTTTCAGTGAAATTTAGGTTATGCAAATGACTAGAACTTTTTTTCAAAAATTTTGATACTGAAATGTGTATATTGTGCAACAGCAACGAGAAAACGAAAAAAACCACTAATTTTACTCTTTGCAATGGTAGAACACACCTTCAGGCTCATTTCGAATGCTTCCATTATTGAATAGGACCTCCGCCTTTTCGTGAAATGCCACTTAAGTAAACTCATGTTTTGCACAAGAAAAAAAATGCTTGTCGTAGTTTATTCAAATTTTTTTCAAACAAAATTATATTATATAAATTTCAAGTATTTTTTTATTAAATTCTCATACTTTCAGCAACATATCTGAGAATTTTTGGAAATATTGAAAGATTTCTGTACCCGTCACAATTTACTGAAGAGATACGTATACATGCAGATTAGGCTTAGCGGTTGACAGAAAATGCAATTTTTTGAAAAGTTTGACGGCCTGTAAAACAAAAACCAGATCACATATGGGCAAAAGAATTCATATGGTTACTCACCACCATAAAAATATTAAATACACCAAGTTTTATCAAAATCCGAGGACATGGGTTACAAAATCCCGTTTTCCTGGGTGATTTGACATGGATTGACCCTTGTGGCAAATATTATTTTCCCTCTTCCCCCGTTATCCAGATATCAGGCCTTAAAGTCTGTCGGAATTTAAAGAAGCGAGTGAAATTGGAAGACTTGGTGAGAAATTAAAAGTATACCGTTATTTCACCGTCTGCATATGGCAGAGCATCCTATTTTTGATTAAACAAATTTTATTTAATAAAAATATAATACATTTACTAACGAGACGTCAGAAAATTAAAAAAAAAAATGGTCTTAAAAATGTATATAATACCGTCCTTTAAAACACACAACCACCTACAGTATTGCTTTGAACAGTGGAAAACTCGTATACAGCAATGTATTGAAAAGGAAGGAGATTGTATTGAAGAGGATTAAAAGAGAATGTGGTTAGTATTTGCAACAAAGGTACCTTTTACAACCAGTCTTGTTATTTAGTTGTCACACCTTGTATATATGTGAGGCAAAAAATTGTACTTCACTTGAGTCAGAAAAAAAGGACTAGTGCTAAGAAACTCAACCTGGAACTTTGTCTCATCCTTAACAATCAGCGAGCAGTAACTTTAGAGAGGGTGGTACCATCTTGATGGAAGCCTGCAGATTGTTTTCATGTAGCAAACAAGTTGCTAAATTGTTTAGACAAAAAGTTGATGCTAGCGACCCTGCAATGAAAAACGGACTGACCACACGTCTTTACTAAACGATCCTGAAGCAGGGACGTCATTTCGAAATTCTCTAGGGGGAGGGGGGCAAAAAGTGCATACACAATGTAAAATTTACCAAAAAGTGGCAAAAACCACGCCTACTTA